>JAODAL010019665.1:0-71413 GCA_025379985.1 Phyllomedusa bahiana
CTCTAGTGGGGGGCCCCCCCTTTTTGTAGCCAGGCCCCTTTGGTAGTCAGGGCCCCCCTAGTAGTCAGGGCCCCCCTTTTTGTAGCCAGGGCCCCCCCTAGTAGTCAGGGCCCCCCTCTAGTAGTCAGGGCCCCCTCTAGTAGTCAGGGCCCCCCTTTTTGTAGCCAGGGCCCCCTTTTTGTAGCCAGGGCCCCCTTTTTGTAGCCAGGGCCCCCCTAGTAGTCAGGGCCCCCCTCTAGTAGTCAGGGCCCCCCTCTAGTAGTCAGGGCCCCCTTTTGTAGCCAGGGCCCCCTCTAGTAGTCAGGGCCCCATCTAGTAGTCAGGGCCCCCCTCTAGTAGTCAGGGCCCCCTTTTGTAGCCAGGGCCCCCTTTTGTAGCCAGGGCCCCTGTGGGTAGTTTAAAAAAAATAAAACAACAAACAGCCACTTACCTGGCTCCGGCCGTTCCGAGCTGCCGCCAGCGCTGTACTGCCGCCCTGCATAGGCGGCGCGGTGAAGTGACGTCACCGCGCCGCCTACGTCAGCAGTAGGGGCCGGCGCCCGGCAGGCTGAAGGCCTAGCGTCTTCAGCCTGCCGGGGAGAGCAGCGGAGCGCAGCGCTAGTGGCGCTGTGCTCCGCTGACACCGCGCAGCCCCGGGAGTCGGGGACATTAGTCCCCGGCTACCGGGCCCGGTCTCTGGGCGCTCGGGACGCAGGTCCCGGGCGTTCAGGGACCGGATGCGCGGCCGGGCCCCGGGGAGCGACGGCACTGCCTCCGGGGCCCCCAGCGGCTCGGGGGGGCCCACCGGGGGATTCCCCGGTCCCCCGGCGGCCCAGTCCGAGCCTGTATCTATTGACTACAGGGGGCATATAGAAATGATGACTACAGGGGGCATATATAAATGATGACTACAGAGGGCCTATATCTATCGACTACAGGGGACTATATCTCTATAATGACAGAGCTGATTACATATGTATATCATATACATGTATAATGCTGATCAATATTACTGCAGACTGATTGTCAGCTCTGTGGATCAGCATCATTAGTATAATACTGACCCACAGAGCTGACAATCAGTCTACAGTTATAAAATACTAGTTACCCATACTATATCTCTAAATGACACAGTATACACTTTATTGTGTTTTTTTTTTTGTGTGTGATTCTAAACATCCAACCACGCCCCCACTAACCCTGCCCTCACTGGGCCATGGAAAAATTGTCGTGCATCAAATCTTATCAAAATATATACTATCCCAAAAACTGTTAAAATCTCCTCAATTATGTATTGGTAAAAATTTTTTTCAACGTTTTGAATGTAAAACACAACAATTAGATTAAGGCTATGTTCACACGTGTATTTTGTGGCGTACTGTGCTTAATACGTGGGGATTTGCGCCCCATAATTACGGTAATCCATAGCTGTCATAGAGAACTATGGATTACGCCTTGTCCCCCCATGCGTACAATGCGCGTACCCGCAGGGAGATTAGTGACATATCAATTACTTGCAGCGATTACGCGCCGCGAGTAATGCACGTCTATGCGGCTACCGGCCCTCCCGCGCCGCGGGAGTATGCGCTGATCAGCGCGAGCTCCGAAACACATGATGTATTGCGCCGCATACTGTACGTGCCGCAATACATCGTGTGAACATACCCTAACAGCCTTTTTACATTTGGAAAGAAGCTCAATAAACAGCTTTAAACGCTAAAGAGAAGAAGTGAAGGTCCTAAATGTCAATCATACGGTTCAATGTTACTCTTTTGAATCAGTTACAGAGCTGTCCCTTATTCTTTGGCCTCTGCAAAACCTGCCTTTCGCTAATTATAACAGTCAAATAATATAAGTAATTGCAGGTCAATCTTACAGTGGCTCAAATTCTAAAATATGCCTTTTGGGACAGTATGTCAAGTGACATGTCTGATTTTCCAAGGGGATTTTGTGGGCCATAAATTGAGGGTTCTCGCAGTGAATGATCATGCATATGGGGGAAAAATAAAAAATCACACTATATTTTTCCTATTAAAAAGACGTTTAACTCAAGGCAGACGAAAAACCCATTCTACCATGCCCCAATAGACAACCCTACAGTGGTGCTGGTAATAGTCAGGGAACCATCCCAAAAACGGCCACTTCTGAGGATGATGGGAGCTGGTGTACTTCCAATACCCCCACACCCCATCTTTCACCCTTTAATAAACAACCAACAAGCTGAGATCACAAGAAACATGTTTTTAATATATTAAAAGAAAACAAACCAAAACCCCCCAAAAATTTTTTAGGCAGGGATCTTCAGGTGATCCATGATGGCATCAAGTTTGGCATTGATGGCCACCAACATGGCGGTATTTTGGGCCAGCTGCACCTCCAGATTTCTCATTCGCCGGCCCCATTGACATGCATTACTCGCGGCACATAATCGCCGCAAGTAATTGACATGTCATTATCTCTCTGCGCGTACTATATGATCGTATTGTACGAGCGGGGAGAGGAGGCATAATCCATAGTTCTCTAGGACAGCTATGGATTATCGTACTTATGGGACGCATTTCCCCACGTATTAAACACAGTAAGCTTGTCATGGCTTGCTGATGTTTACAGATGAGCTTATACTTTAAGGAATAGTGTGTCTCCAGCTTGTATTCACTAATTTTACCTCCAATCGGTTCCACACCTAAACTTTGTGGGTTGTAGTTCAAGAGTGGTTTCTCTAGTGATATGACCATAACTGTGTTATCTGATTCTAGTAGAGAGCTGAGAGCAGGGAGAGACATCAACCTGGGTGGGTGAAACTCACATCCTCAAAGTAGTATTGTGTTCATCAATCGAACAGATCCGCAATTTTTCACATTACCAAAAAAGCAGATACATTCTGGTTAAGAGTAGAGCTAACAGTTCCTGCACTTGTTTGGCAAATAGCTCAGCTACTTACACACCACTGATATTTGGGAAGCCCTGCATGGTCACCACCCACCTGCCTAAAATGTGGTGTGGATCCAAGCTAGTCAAATTTTCTTGCTATAAATCTGATCAGGTTTTTTTTATTAGTATAATGTTGTACCGTGTTAGCCATAGAAAGTAGTAGAAGAGTGAAGAAATCAGGCGATACCTTTTTCAGGCTAACTGAGTATATTTGATGGTGAGCTTTCGAGAGAACTAGCTCCCTTCTTCAGACATGATTTTATACAAGAAATTGAAAATTAACTGACTTTTATACACAAAAGACATGGACCCTTTAAAGAAACTTTGAATTCTTAACAATCACAAAATGCAATATAACAAGAAAGTTATTTTCAACATGTCAAGCAATCAACTATCTGGAATCTTGTGAGGGTGTCAGAGGGGGTCAGTATTTCTGCGTCTTATCTAGCAGCCATCAGGCCCCGTGATTTGTGCCATCACAGTTCACACATAGTTTGACTTTAAAACTAGCATGAATATTTAGCCCATTTTGCAGAGTCTGAAATTTTTGCATTTAATTTAAATTCCCACTCCTTTCTCTCCCTCTGCGTCTTAAAGGTCCCATTAAAAACCATAATTTTCAGATCTTCAATATAAGGGTTTCATCTCTGGAGAAGTGTTGTGCCACTGGAAGATCAGTTCTGCTGTTATTAATAGGGAGTATATGTGAGTTCATGCGCTGCCTGAGTCTCTGCCCTGTTTCCCCCACATAAAGGCCTGTGATGGGACATTGCATACACATAATCAGTTTACACCACATTGCTAGACCTGCGGGAAAAAATGTCCCCCTAGTTTGTGCACCTGCTGTGACTGGGGGAAACAGGTCCACTGTCAGCATTTGTGGATGTGCCTGCAGGTCTTGCACCTGTTCTGCAGGCAGGGTGAGGTGCCATTTTCAGTTGGGGCCTTCAGGGCGCTCCGGAATAATTCGCCCCAGGTTTGGTGGTTGCGAAAGGAAAAGGAGAGGGGGGACTGGGAATATGTCTTTGAGTCTATTGTCCTTATGTAGCACAGGTTGAAGTTCCTTGGCAAATTTCGTAGGATCTCCCGCTGTGGGTTGTAGGTTTTCAAAAATAGGGGCACTCGTTCTTCCTTCTGGGTCTCTTTGTATTGGGGAGTGACTGTATCTGTTGATGGCTGCCGCTTTGCTGATTTGAATGTCCGTCACTTTTGGCCTGTATCCCAATTGGAGAAAATTTGTCCTCAGATAAAGGAGGTGTTTGTCCAGGTCTGTCTTGTTGGAGAAAATACGATTGTACCGTATAGCCTGGCTGTAAAATAATGGATTGCTTTGTGTGGGTTTTGGGGGGGATGCTGTCATTTCCCGAGGTAAAGGGCCCTTCTGTCTGTGGGTTTGTGGGACATGATGTGAGTAGCCGGTGTTCTTTGATGTGTATTGTAGTATCCAGAAAGTGGATTTTGCTCTCTGAATAGGTAAGCTTGAGGTTGATCGTGGGGTGAATTTTTTGTAGTCTTTAGGGAAAATTGAATTGGGGCCTCTCGCCGAGCCGATGACAATGATATCTGAGTAGGAGGTACATCATGGGTTTGGTGGTGCATGTGGATAGAAAAACCCCCTCCGTTCAGCCTAAAAGGTTTGCATACTGGGGGCCACATCTGGACCCCATTTAAGTTTTTTTATTCGGGTAGATATAGGTCCTCTCCAAATTTAAAATAGTTGTGACTGAGTATGAACTGTATGAGCTGTGTTATTGGTTTTGTTGGGAGGTTTAGTTTCTCCAGGTGTCCAACCCAGCCCATTACTCCAAACTTAACAGTGATCCCACAGAGGACTTTATAAAACAGCTAAAGAATATGATCAAGAAGTTTCCAACTCAGGCCCAGAGGCAGGTAGAGGGGCTCATCCCAGCAGATCCCAGGCCGGGCTGCTTCTACATGCTCTCCAAGATCCACAAAGAAGGCAACCCTGGGAGGCCTATCATTTATGGTATTGGGACTCTGACAGAGAATATCTCAGGTTGGGTGGAAAATCTCCTAAAACCCCTGGTCAGAGATACTCCTAGTTACATCCAGGACACCACGGATCTTCTTGACAAACTCAATGCCCTTGGTCCACTTCCTGAGGGCACCATTTTGGCAACCATGGATGTAGAATCCTTGTATACAAACATACCCCACAAGGATGGAGTTGCAGCATGTCAGACACACCTGGAGAAACTAAACCTCCCAACAAAACCGGCCTCTAACTACTATAATCCGAGCTGACATACAAAGCTATGAATCCCTGATGTCTTCCCCACTGCGTATTGAGTGATGTTTGAAAAAAGCAACATCTCCCTTCTTAACGACCCACAGGCTCGGACTGGGCCGCCGAGGGATCGGTGCATCCCCCGGCGGGCCTCGAGCTCCTGTGGGCCCCGGAGGCAGTGACGCCGCTCCCCGGGGCCCGGCCACCGCATCCTGTCCCTCAACGCCCGGGCCCTGCGTCATGAGCGCTCAGAGACAGGGCCCGGGGTCGGGGACTGATGGCCTAGATTCTAGCTCCGCTCCGCTGTACATCCTAGCAGGTCTAAGGTACTAGGCCTTAAGCCTGCAAGGCGCTGGCCTCTAGTGGTGATTTAGGCACATCACCGCGCCACCTATGCTGGGCGCCACTAGAGCCTGGCGGGGAGCGCCCGGGAGTGGCCAGGAGCGGGAGTGAGGTGAGTGGCTGTTTGTTTTTTTGTTTTTTTAACTGCCTAAAGGGGCCCTAACTACCTAAAGGGGGCCCTGAATGCCTAAAGGGGGCCCTGACTAGCTAAAACTAAAGGGGGCCCTGACTACCTAAAATGTAAAGGGCGTCCTTACTGCATAAAGGCGGCTGTGACTACCTAATATCTAAAGAGGGTCCTGACTGCCTAAAAACTAAAGGGGGCCCTGACTGCCTAAAAACTAAAGGGGCCCTGACTGCCTAAAACTAAAGGGGGCCTTGACAACCTAATATCTAAAGGGAGCCCTGACTGCCTAAAAACTAAAGGGGACCCTGACTACCTAAAGTGGTACTGACTGCCTAAAGGGGGCCATGACTACCTGAAGGAGGCCCTGACTACCTAAAGGGGGCCCTGAATACCTAATATCTAAAGGGGGCCCTGACTACCTATAGGGGGCCCTAACTGCCTAAAGGGGGCCCTGACTACCTGAAGGGGGCCCTGACTACCTGAAGGGGCCTTGACTACCTAAAGGGGGCCCTGACTACCTATAGGGGGCCCTGACTACCTAAAGGGGCCCTGATTGCCTAAAGGGGGCGCTAACTGCCTAATATCTAAAGGGGGACCTGACTACCTAATATCTAAAGGGGGCCCTGACTGCCTAAAAAACTAAATGGGACCCTGACTGCCTACAAACTAAAGGCTCTAACTACCTAAAAATAAATGGGACCCTGACTGCCTACAAACTAAAGGGGGCCCTAACTACCTACAAACTAAAGGGGGCCCTAACTACCTACAAACTAAAGGGGGCCCTAACTACCTACAAACTAAAGGGGGCCCTAACTGCCTGTATACTACCTAAAGGAGACCCCTAACTGCCTGTATACTACCTAAAGGGGGGCCCCAACTGCCTGTATACTACCTAAGGGATGCCTAACTGTCTATATACTACTTCAAGGGAAGCCCTAACTACCTATATACTATCTAAAGGGGATCCCTAACTGATTGCAGCCTACATAAAGGGGGCCCTAACTACCTACAGCTTACCTAACTGGGGGCAACCACCTACCTACAGCCTAACTAACTGGGGTCTACCAACCTAACTGTAGCCTATCAACTTGCCTAACTGGGGCCTACTTATCTACCTGGGGGCCGTTTACCTACCCACCCGTGGCTAGGTACCCACAAACCGACCTGGGGCTGGCCTACCAATTTATCCTAGTTACCTGTGGCCTTGCACATTTGCATACCTACCTGGTAATATAATTGAGAGGGCAGCAGCCCATAGTTGTAGCATTATCTCCAGGGGGTTAGTCCTCACCCCACCCTCCAACCCCTTAGGATACTAGGCCTCTAAGTTATTGCTGGGAAGTTTGTAAAGAGGTGGGAATAGGTAAAGAGGTGTTGGAAAATTGAGGATTCTAAGATATTTGTGTGTAATTTCTGCACGGATGAGTTGTGGCCGGGACAAGTCATCATGGCGGTGTGGAACGGATGCAGAAGAAAAGGGAATAAGAACGACTCATGAGAGAAGAGAACGACTCCTCAGATAAGATGTCTCCGTTGAATTCCTGATTTCAGGGGTTATTTTACTTCTATACTGGGTCAGTGCTGTATTCACTGTAATTTGATGTGACCCGAGCTGGTGTCGGACCACTATATGGTCTATATGTGGTGGTGTTGTAGGTTATACCTGAGCTGGTGTCTGACCTCTGTGGTCTCCATATGGCAGTGATGTAGGTTATACCTGAGCTGGTGTCTGACCTCTATGTGGTCTCCGTATGGTGATGTTGTAGGTTATATCTGTGTTTGTATAGTGGCAGTGTACATGTGTCCCTGATTGTAAAAGTGAGGGAACACCTGACCCTGTGATAGGAGTTAGACTTTTACTTTCTTGCTGGTGTTTATTTTAGAAGGTGGTGAGGTGCATGACCAAGGGAAACGTGGAGGGGGATATGGATGGAGCTACTTAGCCATGTGTCTATTATATGTTAGACTGACAAATGTGTAACACAGACAGACATGTGAGATAGACAGATATGTGACTCGCTTGGTATTAATGCGTACTGCACAATACAGTTCTGTTTTGCACGCTGTATAATGTGGTAAAATGGGCGCCTTTATGTGTGAGAGGCCGGTAATATTTTCATGTACAGTAGCTCTAGGGTGGGCCCCCAAGATAAACTCCCCTGTGGGCCCCAGATCCCCCAGTCCAACACTGACGACACATACGTGCCATGGAGGACTCAAGTGACTGGGGCTGGGCCAGCAGTGTTTTTAAAGTAAGCGCTGGTGAGTGTGGCTTGTGGCGTGTACTTGCCTGAACATGGTGTTAGTCAAAGACTTTCTTTTTTGGCCCTAGTAACCAATCTGAGCTCCCCTTTCTTTTTTGGAGCAACTATAGGAACTGAAAGGGGAGCTTTGATTGTTTGTTAGAGGCAACAAAGACAGTCTTACACCTGGGGGGGGCACCAAATGGGATGTTCACACAGCGTAATTGCATGGCGCTTTTTCCATGCTTCAATACGGCCCAAATTCGTCCCGCAATTATGGTAATTCCTAGCTCTCCGAGAGAGGTCGGAATTATGGGTGTCTTACCTGGCATACAATGAGTGAGTATTGTACGCCGGGAGCAAGAAGTAACTTCTTACCCACATTTACATGCCAGAGGATAATGAAAATCTATGGGGCTTGCCCCCCAGCACTTTAGAAGTAGGCACTAGCCAGCGTGTATTTCTAAAACCCCCTGCTTATTGTGCCGCATACATTACTCGTCACAATATGCCCTGTGAACATACCGTACTGGGCACCAGACAAACATTAATCTGTTTGGCGGCTGCAATGCTCTTTGACACACTTTCAAATATTTTTCAAAGATGTCTCCTGTCACATGTGGAGATCAGTTCCTGACTGACATATACCTTACAATGTCATGTGATGAGAGACGCAAGCCTATAATGTGCCTAACACAGCAAGTAATGTGCTTAACAGAGCAACTAATGCGCCCAACAGCGCATTCACATACACGATGTGTTGGGCGCATTTGCAGCTCCAGTTGCTGGCGTAATGTGAATGGAAGCTTGGCACTTGTCACTAGACGCATTAGCAGGCGCACTTCAGTGCCCTTATGGGCTGAGTTGTGTTGGGCGCATTTGTGGCTCCATTGCCTGGCGCAATGTAAATGGAAAATTGGCACTTGTCACTAGACACATTAGCAGGCGCACTTCAGCGCCCTTATGGGATGAGTTGTGTTAGGCGCATTTGCAGCTCCAATGTACACAGAAGCTTGGCAGAAAAAGTCAACGTATTAGGGTATGTTCGCATGGCATAATTGGGTGTGCAGTTCACAACGTATTTGCGCTTTAATACGGGCAAAATGTGTGCTGCAATTACGAAAATTCATAGCTCTCATAGAGAGCTATGAATTATGTCTTGTCTCCCCCGCCGTACAATACGATCATATTGTACGCCTGGGTAGAGAAGCGACAGGACACTTCTTATGCGCCGCAGATAATAGAAGTGAATAGGGCCAGCCAGGGGCCAGCACCCCCTGTCCTTGGAAGTACGCACTGGTCAGCGCATACTTCCAAAACACACGGCGTACTGCGCTGCGTACAGTATGCGCCCCAGTACGCTGTGTGAACATACCGTTGCAAGCCGGACTTCTGCGCACTTATGGCCACAAATTCGATGCGCTGACTGTGACACCGCTCAAAAATATGCAGAAGTGGGGCCCAAATCCTGTTTTTCAACACAGATATTTTGAGCAAAAACAAATTAACGGTGAGTAGTCTGGAAAACCATTTCAGTCAACAAAAATGCCGTGTTAAGTCACCAAAATGACCCAAGGAATAATACCACATGAAAATTGCAGACAATGTGGACTGGGGGAACACAGATTTGTAGCTTTCCCTAAAGTTCCAGAGTAGTCAAATGTGGGAGGTGAAATTGATAGCTGATGTCACCTTCCACCATGTCTCCTCAAACCAAATGCTGCTTGAAGGTTTGTGGGTGTTGTTGCTCTCCGGGGCCAGGAGATCATTGCCCAAAGACACTAGTGGCTCCATCTCCATGTGCTGAAAAAATAAGAGTCCTTTATGGTTTGTAACTCCCAGCTTTGGGAGTGGTGAAGTACAGTTTATTTGTTAGTTTTTTGGGGCAATTTTAGCACCCACAATTGTATGTTGATGAATAAAATTAGCACACAACACTTCTTTGTCTTCTTGATCTCTAGACATATATTTTACATGTACTCCTTTGACAGAAATGTGCATTGGAGCAAGTGGCTAACGACAAAGGCAAAAACACCGTTCAACACTCGTTTAGACACCTAATACACTGGGCAAAATTGTTCCTTATGTGTAAAAAGGGAGAATCTGTGAGATTGTTTGGATGGGGCCAACCAACCAAAACAAGCTCCACTTCAGTCACTTAGAAGAGCAGAATCAGAAAAGCAAGCAGAGCTCGGCTAATTTAGTCAAGACAACAAATAAAGTTGTCCTGCCAAAAACTGTTCAAAAGCTGGGCCATTGTGACCTACATGGGTCTGAATTGGTTCCATTTTGTCCTGGCCATATTCAGGCCACAACCTTGTTGCTGTTCCCAAAGAAAGGAAATTGCCTTTGTAAAGTTCCAACCTGGGAAAGACAAAGTAAGGCTTCCAGACTTTGACATTAGCTTAAAGAGTACCTATCACCTCCACACAAACACCTAAAATTGAAAGTAGGTGAAATTATAAGACTTTTCTCAAGTACATGTCATTAGCAATCCAGAGGATTTCCCTCAGTTTTACAGGGGAATAGATTTTACTTTCACTTTGTAACTCAGGAAATCCTTATCAATCTGTTGGGAGATACCAACTCTGCAAGGGGTTGCGGGCATAGCTCCTTGTACAGGGTAATATGAGTCTCTCATTACATACAGTACAGCAGGCACAGCACACTGAGGCTATATCTACACTGCAGTGGCCAAAAAACGACCTGAAAACCAAATACTAAAAACTGAGTTTTCTGTCCACTGCCTGTCAAAAGCAGCTGAAAAAACTGCTTTTTTTGCGCGTTTTTCAAGCGCGTTTTTTGCTTGTCTTCAAGTCTAGTTTTTAATGTCTGCATAAATTAAGCCATTGGATGTAACTCCATCCTAGAAAAGGGGATGTAAAGCACATTATTGCATTTATATGTAATCTTGTAGTCGTTTTAAGGATTTTGGCGCTACAATACGCTTTTTTTTACGGATTTTGCCGCTAATAAAGTTTTCTCGCTTTTGTCACTAAAAATAAGGTTTTTTTTACAAATTATGGCACTAAAATACTTTTATTATGGATTTTGGCGCTACAATATGCTTTTTTACGGATTTTGGCACTATTAAAGTTATCTCCCTTTTGTTGCTAAAAGTACGTTTTTTAATGGATTTTGGCGCTAAAATACTTTTATTTACGGATTTTGGCGCTACAATACGCTTTTTTATGGATTTTGCTGCTAATAAAGTTACCTCGCTTTTTGTCACTAAAAATACTTTTTACGGATTTTGGTGCTATTAAAGTTATCTTGCTTTGGTCACAAAAAATACTGTTTTTATGGATTTTGGCGCCAAAATCGTTTTTAATGGATTTTGGCGCTAAAATAAGTTTTTTTTTAACGGATTTTGGCGCTACAATATGCTTTATGGATTTTGCCGCTAATAACGTTATCTCACTTTTGTGGCTAAAAATACTTTTTTTTTACGGATTTTGGAACTAAAATACATTTTTTACGGATTTTGGTGCTATTAAAGTTATCTTGCTTTGGTCACTAATTATACTGTTTTTATGGATTTTGAAGCTAAAATCCTTTTTAACCCCTTAAGGACCCGGCCAGTTTTGACCTTCCTGACACAGCCCTATTTTTGAAATCTGACATGTGTCACTTTATGTGAGAATAACTTTTTGACACTTTTACCTATCCATGTGTTTCAGAGATTGTTTTCTTGTGACATATTGTGCTTTAAGTTAGTAAGAAAATGTTATCCATACAATCCTTGTTTGTTTGTGAAAAATATCAAAATTTCATGAAAATTTTGAAAAATCTGTGATTTTGAAAGTTCCAAAATTTCTGCGTGCAAGACAGATAATTATTCACCACAAAATAGTTTATAACTAGCATCTACCATATGTCCACTATAGGTTGGCATCATTTTTTAAATGTCCTTTTTTTATTACATTAGAGGGCTTAGAAATTTAGTAGTAATTTCTCAAATTTTCAAGAAAATATGCAATATACAGTACATTTTTCAGGGACCATTCCAGTTCTGACGTGGCTTTGAGGGGCCTGTATGTTAGATACCCCCATAAATGACGCCTTCTAAGAAACTAGACCCCTTAAAGTATTTACAACAGTGTTTAGGAAGTTTGTTAACCCTTAAGGCATTTCACAGAAATTAACGCAAATTGGAGGTGAAATTTCAAAATTTCACTATTTATGTGGATTTTCAATATTTATCCATTATTCACTGGAATACGGTAAATGTGACTAGGTAAATGCAATGTAATATCATTTCCCCCAGGTCTGCCGTTTTTAGAAATATCCCATATGTGGCCCTAGTGCATTATTTGGCTCAACCATAAGCCCCAGAATAGGAGGAGCACCTACTGGACTCTGGGGTCTCATTTTCAATGCAATTTTATTTAGGCGCCATTTCAGGTTTGAGGAGACCCTAAGGTGCTTAAACTTAATAAACACACCTAAAAAGACCCCATATTGGAAACTACACCCCTTAAGGAATATATCCAGGGGTGCAGCAAGTATCTAGACCCCACAGGTGATTCACAATTTTTTTTTTAGCATTAGGCTTTGAAAATTAAAAAAAAATGTTTTCCAATAATCTGCAATTTTAGCTTAAAATGTTTCATATTTACAAGGAATCCTGGAAAAAAGAACCCCAAAACTCTGTTAAGCAATTTCTTCCAAGTTCGGCAATACCTTTCATGTGGATGTAAACTGCTGTTTGGGCGCATGGCAGGGCATACAAGGGAGGGAGCGCTATTTGGCTTTTGGAATGCAGATTTTAGTGGGGCCATGTCGCATTTGCAAAGCCACCAAAAACCAGAACAGGTGACATCTTCCAGAATTCGCCCCATTTTAGATTCAACACCCCTCATGGACCTCATATAGGGGTGTATTGTGCATTTTGGGCACACAGGTGTTCCATCGTTTTTTGTAGCATTGGGCCATGAAAATAGGGGTGGGGGGGGGGGGACGCAGTTCCACAATTGTTTTTTGGGCTTTAATTTTACAGCGTTCGTCGTGCAGTGTAAATGATGTGATAACTTTACTATGGGGGTCGGTACAATTGCAATGGTATAAATTTTATATAGTTTTTTATGTTTTATTACTTTTACACAATAGAAATAGGTCTATAAAAAATTGCGTTTTTATGTTGTCCTATTCCGACAGCCATAGCTTTTTTATTTTGCTGTGTGCAGAGCTGTGTAGAGCCTTGTTTTTTGCGGGGTGAATTGATGCTTTTATTGGTATCAGTATGGGGTGCATACAACAATTTGTTTACTTTCAATTAAGTTTTTTGTGAGGCGTTTTGAACAAAATACAGCAATCCTGGTAGTGGTAGTTTTTATTTTAATTTTTTATAGCGGTCACTTTGCGTTAGATATGACATGCTAGCTTTACTCAGCAGGTCGATACGATTACAGCAATACCCAATTTGTATTTTTTTTTATTTTTTACTGCTTTTATACAATAAAAACACTTTTATTCAAACAGGAAAACACATTTTTGCATCGCCATAGTCTGAGAGCCATAAATTTTTATTTTTCTGTGTCTGGAGCTGTGTACAGGCTTGTTTTTTGTGGGATGAGTTGACGGCCGGGCATCGTGACGTCACAGACAACCCGGAAAGCATTCTATGCCTTCCGTGCTGTCTGTCAGCACACAGCAGCCGCACGACCGTGCGCTGCTGTCGCCGACAGAGACGCAGGAGGAGCGATCTCCTCCTGTGTCTCTCTTAGTTATTGCGACCTGATGGTCGCGATAATTGAGGGGTTAACCGCCCCCTCTCCTCCGGAGTGATCGTGTGTCGGGGCCGACGCTGCAGGATGTCAGCTGTCATATACAGCTGACACCCCGCGCCGATCGCGCGAACTCTGCTTTAGAGATCGCGCGATCCTCAGGACGTATGCATACGTCCAGGGGCGTGAACCCCCAAACGAACAGGACGTATGGATACGGATAAGGGCGTTAAGGGGTTAATGGATTTTGGCGCTAAAATACGTTTTTTTTTTATGGATTTTGGCGCTACAAATGCTTTTTTATGGATTTTGCCGCTAATAAAGTTATCTCGCTTTTGTCACTGAAAATACTTTTTTTTAACGAATTTTGAAACTAAAAAAAAAATTTTTTAGGGATTTTGGCACTATTAAAGGTATCTTGCTTTGGTCACTAAAATATGGTTTTTATGGATTTTGGTCCTAAAATACTTTTTCATGGGTTTTGCCGCTATTAAAGTTATCTTGCTTTTGTCGCTAAAATACTTTTTGTACATATTTTGGGGTTAAAGTCCATGTTTTTGTGGATTTTGGCGCTACTAATGTTATCTCGCTTTTGCTGATACAAATCCGTGTTTTTAAGGACAAAAGCGCGATAACTTTAATAGCGCCAAAATCTGTAAAAAAAAAATATTTTAGCGCCAATATCCATAAAAAAACATATTTTTTGCGTCACAAGCAAGATAACTTTATTAGCACCAAAATCTTCCAAGTAAAGGATTTTAGCAGCAAAATCTGTAAAAAAAGGATTCTAGTGAGTCTAGTGTAAAAATACTTATTTTTAGCATCACAAGCGAGAACTTTATTAGCGTCAAAATCTTCCAAGAAAAGGATTTTAGCGGCAAAATCCTTAAAAAAGTATATTTAGCATCATTAGAGCAAAAATCTTGAATTGCGACAAAAATTTATCGAGAAAAACATGATCACTTTAATACAAACGGTACGAACGAGGACATATCAAACACATGTATGCAGAATTGAAAAAACGATAAACTTTATCACCCACTATAGGAAGGACTAATCTCCTAGGTGGGCTTTCATTGAAAAATCGCGCCAAAAAACGTCCGGCGCTTTACATAGACTCCTGTAGTAAATTTTCTGCCCTGCTGCAAAAGACGACCAGTAAAAAAACTAGCAGAAAAAAGATGCTCTGGAGACAGTAGGAGGTTTTTACCATAAAGTCTATGGGAGCTGTTTTCAGACGTTTATTCAGTGTTTTTTGAAAAACAAAAATGCTGAAAAAACTGACGTTTTTCTGTGCAGTGGAGACCTAGCCTAAGGAAACAGAGTGACAGAGTTTGCCTGTTTCTTTAGCCTCCTCCTCCATAGCACACAGGCATCTCTAATACACTGTTGCTGGTGTGCACATGATGTAGACTTACAGGCTCCCCCCTGCACCGTGGACTCTTCCAGCTCAGGAACCTTCAACTGTCATCACAGTGATCCATCAAGCTGTCATGTGCCGAATAGGCCCGACTTCAGAGCTGTCTTAAAGGGCCAGCGCTTTTTTAAAAACTGAATAACAGGTGAAATGCTTTGATTTTCCTAATGAAGCTTATTTGAGAAAGTGTTTGTATTTTAGTCTTTTGTTACTTCATGAGGTTTGTCTGAAGGTGATAGGTACTCTTTAACAAATAACATGAGCATATGTAATTAGCAGTAAGATAGTCTGCACGGTGACCAATGTTACCTCACTGTAATTTTGCTAAGGTCAATTAAACAAAGGATACTGAGCTGCTGTATATTAGGTCAGCACAAGTATGTTATTCCAAACCCAAATTTTGTTCACATGGGGACTGCCCACAAACTTACATAATCCAAGGAGAAAGATTTAAGTGCAGATTGGGACATGTCAACTCATGTGTAAAAACAGTAAAACACCATCTGCTGCATAAAACAGATCAAGAATTGACCTGTCAATTCTTTGAACAGATCCAAAAGACGCATGTAAAACACGTATCGTCTGAATAACGATACATGTTTTACATCGCTTTCAATGTAAAAGCAAACTGAACATTGTTGAATACATTTTGGGGTCTGTTTTTCAGTCCATAAAACGTATCCGAAAACGTATTCTAAAATGCTGTTTAAACATCCCGTAAGCCATGTACCGAGTTGGGCTTCCCAGGATACAATGAAGTCACAGACGACAGAAATAATTCCCACACCAGTTCAGACCAACAAATATTTTTACTGGAGTCTGAATAAAAATGGTATTATCCTGCTGTTGGTGATGGGGAGTCAACCATTTTTCCTATATAGGCCCCAACAAGGTAGGTTAGTATATATGTCTCCCCAGTAGGTTATAGGTATATAGAACTGTAGGCAGGTATAGGTCCCCCATAGTCTGTAGGCAGGTATAGGTCCCCCATAGTCTGTAGGCAGGTATATATCCCCATAGTCTGTAGGGTAGGCAGATACAGGTCCCGCATAGCCTGTAGGGTATTCAGGTACAGGTCCACCATAGCCTGTAGGGTAGGGAGGTAAATGATCCCCCCATAGTCTGTAGGGTAGGCAGGTAAATATCCCCCATTCCAGAGGTTCAGCATACAGCTGAAAAGATCACCAGCACTCTGGGCCCACAGTAGCAGTCTGGAAGCTGCAGACGAACTGGCAATGTCTTGATTAAAGTGGGACATTGGGCATCCCGACGGGACATTGCCAGCACCGCGGGAAATAGGTGACAAAAGTGGATCTGGTCACCTAATATTATGCACAATACAAATAGGCAAGAGAATCTTTTGCGACACAGCCTAGGTGACCATCCAGAGAGTCACGTAGGCGTTGGAGCTTTTCCGGAATAGGACACTAGGGGCAATTCCGGATTGGATGACCCACAGCTCCGCAGTAGAAGCAGAGCCTCTTCTGGTTTCGGAAGATTCTGCAGTCTTCTTGCATAGCTTCTTGATCTGGGCCTGGTGTCTTGTTAGTCGTGGAGGACGAGAGAGATATTTCAGAATGGATAGCTGATAGTTGTGAATAGCTGACCAACTGAACTTTAAGGGCCACATGTATGAACCTGTTTAGGTCTAAAACTCACTTTTTTGCCCATAGGTTACTATGGGCAAAAGAGTGAGTTTTAGACCTAAACACTGTCAGACCTTGATGCTTGGTCATTCCATTGCAAGAGCAGACACCATCTGAATTCAGAGCAGTAGACTTCCACTGGTCACTGCCCCTGGCACAGATACAAAAGCTCGGCTACTAACCTGATGTGTAGTTCATTATATAGGAGGCACAAGGCTTTAAAAACAAGTCTACAGAGAATAGTTCTGGGGAACCAGGTTTAGGGAGACAGCCAACCTTGAGGATTACCTTGTAACAATGAGGTAATGAACCCACTCATTCCTCAGTACCAGATGAATGCGGTCTAAGCCAAAAATAAAGCTTGCAGCTTGTCTGGAATGTGACAAAGTCCCTGTGGTTGCCAGAAAACAGATTTCAATGACCTTCCTCTGCCTAAAGCAGAGTAACTGCCCCAATAATGGTGACCCCAAATTCGTGTCTTGCTCTGGATGACCTTGATATAGACAGAATACACTGACAAACCAGAACAAAGGGCCAGAGAACCTACAGGAACAAAGACAAAAATATGCTCAGACAACCCGAGGTCAAGCCAGGAGGGCTGGTACCGAAATGAGAAGCAGAAGAATAGCTGAAGATCAAGCAGAAGTCTGGTACCAGAAAGTCTCTCTCAAACAACAAGGTAAATGCACAAGCCAAGATACTGAAGCAATCACATAGATTGAACAGAGAGGTTTAAATACCCTGCCCCAAAAAGGGATTGGAACAGGGTATTTAACCTACTAGGCATTGTACAGAACCCAAGTTGAGGCTGAAAACAGACAAGAACTTCTTAAATAGGGCGATAGCACACTACTGACAATCTGCTGGTGTTGATCCACTGTGTTATATCAAGTCCAAGCTAAGCAGAGTAATGTACCAGGAGATTTTAGGGCACTTCATGCTTCCCTCTTCTGACAAGCTTTATGGACCTGCTGATTTCATTTTTCAGCAGGTCCTGTCAGCTGCACACACTGCCAAAAGAACCAGTCACAGGCCGCAGCGGACATGTATGATAGTGTAATACCTTATAAATAACAGACATACAGTGACCAAATAATACACCTAAACATGGAGAAAATATATGATACATATTATATTCATAAAAGAAAATCCCACAATACCAAGTCCCAATAATATTATTACTAAAGCACCAAACAGTACTGTCAGACCCAGATCAAATACGACCAAAGCATATGACTACCAGTTGTACACAGGCACTCTGAAGACTTATGAGTGATTATACTGCAGTAACATCCAGTGACTCACAGATGACATCATCTCTGAGTCTTTCACTTTCCTTTTTCTTGCCCAAACCTCCATGATGACTTCTCCTGGCCATGACTTATCTCTATAGATTTTACAACAAAAACGTTTTTGAATCCTCATTTTTCCAGCACCCATATACCTACCTACTGGAGGGTCTATATAGCTCCCTACCTAATGGGGACCTATACATGAAAGCATTGTGATGCCCCATTCCCTATAGCAACCAGCGTTCCTGTGACAGGAAATATAAAAAGTAATATAACATGAAGAAGTGAAAACACTCATATCAATTTTCTGAATATCACTTGAAAGGGACCACCAACAAAAATATTGAAGTTGTACCCTTTAGAAAAAATACTGCTGGCCACTCGGTTTTACTAGTGAGTTGATGTTACCCTAAACATGTCATTAACAACATTCTTTTAGGGTAATTGGTTTGGATGAAGCGTAACTGCACTGACCCAGTATGCATTAGACATAGGGCTTGTTCACACAACGTTTTTGATCCTTTTTACGGATCCGTTTTTGATAGGTGAAAAACGCATCCGGAAAGCGGATCCGAAAAACGCAACAGTTGATACTTTATTTGGATCCGTATTGCATGCTTTTTAACTTGCGTTTTACGGATCCGCTTTCCGGATGCGTTTTCAGAATGGAAAAAAAGATCTCTCTCTCTCTGTCTCCCCCCCCCCCTCTCCCCGCCCCCACCCCGAGTCCCTTTCATCTGCTCCTGCCTGAGTCCCTTTCATCTGCTCCTGCCTGAGTCCCATTCATCTGCTCCTGCCTGAGTCCCATTCATCTGCTCCTGCCTGAGTCCCATTCATCTGCTCCTGCCAGAGTTGGCAGCAGCAAAGCACACTCTCAGCACCACTGTGCAGATCTCCAGGATCAGAGGTGAGGAACAATGTGGGATGCAGATCACCTCATTAGATCTCCATTGTGAGAAACAATGTAGAGGTGCAGGTCACCTACTTTCGATCACCAGGATCAGGGGTGAGGGACACTGTGGGTGCAGATCATTAGGTCTCCCGGATCAGAGGTGAGAAACACTGTTAGTGTGCAAAGCAGACTCTCGGCCCGGCTGTGCCGAGCAGCCCCTCGGCGGCAGCATAGCACACTCTCGGCCCGGCTGTGCCGAGCAGCCCCTCGGCGGCAGCATAGCACACTCTCGGCCCGGCTGTGCCGAGCAGCCCCTCGGCGGCAGCATAGCACACTCTCGGCCCGTCTGTGCCCAGCCTCCATCAGCTGTGCACTGCGCTTTTCGGATGCGCTTTCAGCCGGCAATACGTACCCACAGTATGGAGCGCTTTTGGACAGGTGCCAAAAGCGGACTCCATTATTCCCTATGGGCTTTCACTTGCGTAGCACGCAAGAAGAATTGACATGTCAATTCTTAAAGTGGATCCGAAAAGCGCAGTGCAGGAGAGCTCTCAAAAGCGCATCGCCGATCTCCCGTGAGAACGGTGATGCGCTTTTGCCATTGAACTCAATGTTAATCACACTGACAATTGTTAGATCCGTAAAGCGGATCCGTAAAGCGGATCACAAAAGCGTCGTGTGAACAAGCCCTTAGGGTGCGTCCACACAGCAGAATAAAATGCTGGCCAGATTCTGATTAAAGAATCCGTCCGGTATTTTGACATCTTGTATGTGGATTTGGGGGACGGTTCTGTCCGTGGTTTGTGGATTCACGCGTCCCCCTCAACCACTGACATACATATCTTCTGCCCAAAAACCGGGTAGAAGAATGAACATGTTCTAAGTTTTTAGGAATGCCGATGGTGTCAAAAAAACATCCAGTGGAAAATCCGTGCAGTGTGGACTGCTGCATGGATTTTCTATTTAAATCAATGTAAAAGGTTGACAGTCGGTTTACTGACGATCTTCAAATCAGAAAACCGTCTGTAAAACCAACTGAAAACTCTTACCGTGGGGACAAGCCCTTAGTCATCATTCCTCTTCTGATAAATTGTTGCAGGGAGCTTGAAAGAAGGTTGCCACAATCAATAGGGTGGAATTCTTGAAACATAAGGTCATGTCCCCACGGCAGGGGTTTTCGGCCGGTTTTTCAGCTGGTTTGCGGTTTTTCAGACCTCCTGAAAAACCGGCCGAAAATGAGCACAATTGTGCTCTATGGAAAACCCGTGCAACAGTCCCCACTGCACGGGTTCTCCGCCCGGCGGTTTTGCCGCCGGCAGTCCGGCGGCAAAGCATTGTAGAAGCACCATCTTCCGTCCGGTTTCCGGACAGAAGATGTGCTTCTCAATGGGAGGGGGGAGGGCTGTTCTCCGCTCATCGCGGAGAAAAACCGTCCCCCCGCGGCCGTGGGGATGGGCGCAAAACAGGACAAATACCGGCCAGCAAACTGGCAGGTATTTGTCCTGTGCCGTGTAAACGCACCCTAAAAGAACACAAGTAACAAGTTTGGAAGAAACGATCATTTTCTCTACCAGTTTTAGTCCACAATATATAGGATATAGAGAACATAGTGAAGCGGAAATAAGGACATAAAGGAATTACTGGAGGTTGATTTGGTCCCCATAGGGCCCCAATGATAGGCACTATATGAGCTCCGAAAGTGCCCAGTCAGCACATGTCGGGACATGGTGCCTGACTGGGTGAGAAGGACTTTTATAAATGTGAACACAGTAAATGTTATGGCCATAAAATTTACTTCAGTTAGTAATGGAAAAGTTTTTAATATGAAATCATATTTGACATGTAATACAAAATTTGCAATATACTTGGTAATGTGTAAAGAGTATAATATATGATATAATATATGGTACCTTGGGTGTACGACCGTCCACTTAAAGTCCATATAAGGAGGCATCTTTATGACGCTTTGAAACCAATCACCTTTAGATCTTGCACAGTATCAAGAAATTTTGCCCAGATTCAAATTGGCGACACTACTCACCTGTCATTCATGGACATATGAAGGTGGTGCATCCCAAAAGATGGGCGATTTACAAAAAATGCCGTATTCTGATTACTGCACACGTATGAAGTCCCAGCCGTTAGGAGTACCTTGCTTTAGACTCCCCAATATTAGTTACAAACACACATTCAGGCTGTGTAGACTAAATGTATCTTTACTTCATCTTTATAAACTGGTGCATATAAAACATAGTTCAATGACGAACACCTTAGGCAATTAAACACATATGTACATGGCAGTACTTAGCTGTTAGTTTTCTCCTTTAGGCCCCGTTCACACGGCTTATTCCCGACGGATTTGTGCGCCGTATTGAGCGCACAAATCCGCCGTGAATAAGGGGCGGGACGGGGGCGGGGCCGGAGCGCGGCGGGGGCGCCGCTCCCGGCCCCATAGACAATGCATTGTTTACGGCGCGTCCGCGCCGGAAATAATGTGCATGTCACTTTCTCCCCCCGCGGCGGATTTGCCGAGCGGGGAGGAGCGACGGAATCCACTGTTCTCTATGAGAGCAGTGGATTACCGTAATGACTCCGACGGATTGGCGCCGTATTGAAGCGCAAATCCGGCGCGGAATACGGCGCCAATCCGTCGGCAAATAAGCCGTGTGAACGGGGCCTTAGAAGAATAGTAATAGTCCCTTAGTAGACTTAGAAGGCCGATCGTAATGGAGTGCAGCTCCGTGCCGCCATGCAATGACGCGACGTTTCGGAAGGAACTCCTTTCTTTCTCAAGCATGCGCTGTGAGAGCACGCCATCCTCTTTATACCTTACGCGCAATCGCACAGGTGTGTATACTTCACTATATATATTAAAAACATTACTAATACATACATAATAAAAATCCATTCGTAACAGGTACATTAGAGAACAGAAGGGACAGGGGAGAACATCTACAATATATACAATTAACTAATCTAAAGATAGCTACGTAGACTAAAGGATTCGTTTAACCCTTTTGGTGCGATTGTATCCATTGTTGCGATCTAATAGGCTTCTCTTTGTAATAGCCTCGTTCTATTCTGGTTGGGTTCTGTGGTATATATTTGTTCAAGTACACACCAACGTAAGTCACAGATGTTATGTTGATACTCATTGAAATGTTTAGCGACTGTTGTTTCACCAAATTTCTCTGATGTGTCCTGAACATCTTTTTTAACCCCTTAAGGACCAGGCGTTTTTTTTTGGTGACACGTTCTTTTTTCCCTCCTCGCCTTCTGAAAGCCATAACTTTTTTATTTTTCCACCTACATAGACACATGAGGGCTTTTATTTTGCGGAACAAGATGTACTTTCTAATGGTGTTATTCACTATACTATAGAATATACTGGGAAACCACAAAAAAATTCCAAGTGGGACAAATTTGAAAAAAATTTATTTTCGCCATGTTTGCGTGGGTTTTGTTTTTACGGCGTTCAATCTTCGGTAAATATAATGTGTTATCTGTATTCTACAGGTTGATACGCATCCACCAATACCAAACATGTAGGGTTTCCTTTATGTTTTGGTACCGTAAAAAAAATTCCAAACATTTTCTATTTTTGAAATTTGCGCCACGGCGCCATTTTGTGCGACCAATAACTTTTTTATACTAACACCTACGGACGTCAGTGAGGGGGCATTTTTTGCGGGCTGAAGTGTACTTTTTATCACTAGCAGTTTGGAATGCATGCGACTTTTTTGATCATTTTTATTCCATTTTTTGAGTGACGTAAAATGGCCAAAAAACGCAATTTTGGCGTTTGGAATTTTTTTTCTTCTACGGTGTTCAGCGTACGGGATAAATTATGTTTATATTTATAGATGGGACTTTTTCGGACGCGGCGATACCAAATATGTGTAACTTTTTTATTATTTTAATGATTTTATTTGTAAAATGCGGAAAGGGGGGTGATTTGAACTTTTAATACTTTTTTTTTTGTACTTTAAAACTTTATTATTTTTTTTTTTTACTGTACATTGAGGCCACCTATGGTACTTGACCACTAGGTGGCGCGATTGTTAATAGAACCTAATGCATTGCTCCCCACCACCATGCCCGGTCGTCGGATCGGCGCAGCATAGCTGCATAGCTGCGCCGGTGCCGATGACCGTACCGATTGGTGCGCGACACCGATCGGTGTTCACTCAGACGCCGCGGCCATCTTTGCCGCGGTGCCTGATGGGTAAAACAGCGCCAGCGGGCGGAGCCACCCACCGGCGCTGTTACTGCCGGGGGTTAGCGGCGATTTGCCGCTAACACCCGGCAGCTGTGCGGGGGGGTCGCGGCGTGATCCCCCTGCAAAGCCCCTTAGCGGCCCTGGGACGTACTTATACGCCCAAGGTCGTTAAGGGGTTAAAATTTCTAATGGCACTCTTGTGTTCTCCTATCCTGACTTTTACTGGGCGGCTGGTTTGACCTATATAGCATTTACTGCATGGACATTTTAACATATATATTACATTGTTGCTTGTGCAACTAAAATATCCTTTGATTAGTATGTCATGTCCTTGATGTGGATGTTTTATTGTTGAACCTTTAATGATAGCGGAACAGTTATTACACGATAAACAGGGATGTGTTCCATTGCGTCTAGTACATAAGAATTGTTGTTTAGAGACTTGTATTGGACGTAAATCAGAATGTAGGAGGCTATTACCCACAGTTTTACCTCGTTTATAGATAAACCATGGTTTGTCCCTGAACAAATGTCCAAAATTAGGATCTGACTGTAACAGGTGCCAATTGTGATTAATGGCATTTTTTATGATATTAGAATGTTTGTCGTACTTGGAGATGAAATTAAATCTTGGGTTCTGTTTTTTAACTATTTTACGTTGGAGAAACTCCTCTCTATCCTTCGCTCTTATTTCCAAACCTATCTGTACCAATTTCTCTTCATTATACCCACGTTTCACAAATTTCTTAACTAGTTCTTGCATCTTTTGGTCATACATACTTATATCTGAGCAAATGCGAGGAGCTCTTATCATTTGGCTTTTAGGAATGCCATAAAACGTTTGTGGCGCATAAAAAGCTAGATCGATGAAGAATATTGTTACATTCTGTGGGTTTGGAATAGAGTGTGGTAAGAAACGTATTACTGATGCAATCTTTAATAATCCTAACGTCAAGGTATTCTATTTCAGTAATCTGTTTATTTATACTAAATTCGATAAGTGGATGACGAGAATTGAAATAAACAAGAAATTCATCCAGTAATGATTCTGACCCTGTCCACAATAAGATGACATTGTCGATATAGCGCTGCCAAAGTTTTATGTATGTAATAAACTCTGCCGAATGAACATGATCAGTTTCGAACACGATCATGAACAGATTGGCTAATTTTTGAGCAGCACTATGTCTAACAACGTCATCAAAAAGGTTATATGTCTATTTGTTAGTGTAACATCTTTCATTAAGGCCTCTCTGACGACCTGACTGCCAAGATCATATGATACGTTAGTGTATAATGATTTGATGTCAAGAGAACATATAAACGTGACGTCACTACACTCTATCGTTTGAATTTTATTAAGAAATTGTGTAGTGTCTGTAAGACAAGATTTATCGTTTTTAATATGTTTTTGTAAAAAGCCATCTATGTAAACTGCCAGGGGCTCAAGCAGAGAGCCCATGCCAGATACAATGGGCCTGCATGGTGGGGATGTTATGTCCTTATGTACTTTTGGAACAAAGTAGATAATAGGAGTGCGAGGATAGGTTACTGTGAGTAGGTTTTTTGTATTCAAATCGATGATATTAGAAGCAAAAGCTTCCTCCAAGATAGAATCAATCTCTTATTTCAAAAGTGGGATCATGAGACAATTTTTGGTACACTTTAACATCTTATAGATGTTCGTTTGCTTTATTTACATAAAAATTTCTGTCCATGATAACTGTTGCGTGGTGGATTTATGCTTTGTGTAACAGACAACCTAATGGGTTTAATGTAAAACAATGTCTTATTTACCAATATTACCTGCCATCTAATATAACAGATTCTTAGACTTAAAGGGGTTGTCTCACTACAAGGATTGATTTTTAAGTTAATGATCTTGAGAAAAACAAGTCACTTTGCAATATGTGTCCATTTAACAGTGTCCTACCTATTCCTAGATATACCCTCTTCTCAGGTCCTCAGGTCACTATGGCTACAGACCTGTTTGATCTCTCCTAATAGGCTGCCAACACTGGTCGCTATAGCTACAGACCTGGTGTCCTCAGCAGCTTGTCACTGCAGACCTGTAGAAGCCAGTAAATACTGAATTAAAAATTTAAACTGAGAAAATAGGACTGAGGTAAGATGAATTGATCTAGTGAGACATTCCCTTTAGCAGAGAGGTTTAGTGATATGTTTTTTTATATAATTTTAATGAAGTATTCTGGCAATGCAATTCACAAACGGTGCCCACTAGTGAGCATTTAAGGGTTCTGTATCCTTTTTCTCATTATGCTACGATTAAGAACAGTTTTTCAAAATGCGTCGGTGTGTGAGCTAAAGAGCTCGACTTTCTATTCATTTGTGTATGTGTTTTACATTCCAGACTTGGAAATGCTTTTTTTAAGAAGATGTAAATAAAGTAATGAAGATTTTAACACACATTTTCTGGATGGAAGGTGGTGTTTGTGCCTATATATTTAGTTACTAAGACTCAGCCTGACTCTCTCCATGCCTCCCCTGGAATAGACAACAAGCATCATAGCATCACTACGCCTAAGGGTCTTACTAGTGACCTGTAAGGGACAGTTACATTATATCCACCCAGGTTTTGCTCTTTACTTTATTTAGCAAAAGCCTAGAATACGCTGTGGATGGTCTGAAAAGAAATGGACATGTACAAGAATTGAGGTATAACCTGGTGAATCACTGGACAACAATGAGTAACCATATTTTTATACTTATCTCTTATGATAACTATGTCCCCTGCATCATCAGCTGAATGACACTTGAGTCTTCTTTTTTGCCTGTTGCTTTTTCTTCTCATTTGCGACATGTTGACCACTCTGGATAATACTGTCATAGGACATATCAGTGATTATTTATAGAAAAGTGTGTTTTTTATTTAAAATTAAAAGTTCTATTTTAACCATAGACAATTTATTAGTGAGAATTTTTTTTTTGAAAATTTCTGTGAGAGTCTTTCAATAAGTTAAAGGTTCTCAAAAATGAAGGCACTGAAAAATACAACTCATCTAGCACAAAACAAGCAATAATAGATCAATGGTTAAAAATATATATATATATATTAAGGGTTTTGGAAGGCAACAATGAAAAAAAAAAAGAACTGCTTGGTGCTTAAAGACTTTCACAGAGCCTGCTCTTCACGACCAGCTTCAGTCTCTTACTTTTGTTCAGGCTATGGGCAGCTCTACATTGATTGTGATTGTCATAGCTCCACTATTCCTAGCTGAGCCCGTTAGCAGGACACTGGTGATGGAGGGGTTTGAATAGCAGGGCACAGAGCTCTGAAGAGTTAAAGTTTGTCAGTAAGAAAGATAAGCAAGCTCCTGTCGCCATTCTGGCTATAGTAAAAAGAGGTAGTTGGTAACTAGATAAAACAAGCAGGAGATAAGAACTGCTAGATCTCTGAAAGGAAGCAAAATCAGAACAGCAATGTATTTGGTACTAGTCTGTACTTACCTTTGCCTACACGTTTACAGTTAATCAACATAGTGAGAGTAATACTTTAACTGGGTCTTTTAAAATCCAAAAGATCAGACTGTTAAATGTCAGGTTACTGGCAATGAGAGACTGGCCAGACTTGTATTAGGGATGTGCAAGCTGTTTGGTTGAAAGAGGTGCACCACCCTCCCGATAAACAGAAAGACTGCATCCCTTCAATAGAAGTGCACCACAGCACCTCCACACATTACCTGTCATCCCTGCATAGAAGGTCTTTCTCTCTTGTCAGCACAATATCCTCTTCACAATCACACCATAGTACTGTACACCTTGCAGCAGGAGCTTTCAGCTCTAACCCACAACCTTTGTAGCTCTTGTCTCCCCTTACTTGTTTAAAAGTACAAGAGCCTAAAGCGGGTAGCCCAATTAAAAGTAATAGATGTCACAGAGCTGTTTTCACTGGACAGCAGTCCCAGATGTGTAGTGTAAAAATTATACCATATATAAACTCCTTCAGTGATTATATTTGACCTTCAAGAGACAGCGTGTGAAAGTAAAACAAAATAAATAAATCAAGTCATTGCCACATCAATAGACCCAATAACCCTGAATAAGACATCTAATATACTTATTAAAATCAAAGGTATACAAGGACAAACACAAAAAAGAACCAGAATATGAAAAATATATATATTTTTATTTGTTTTCAACTAAAGCCCAAATTACAGTAGGCTGGAGGAGTGAATTATGGTGTTACCACTAGATGATGCTATACACCACAAATTCATTTAACTGTTTGCGACACAGAAGAATGAGGAAGTCGATTTTCCCTCACAGTAAATTAAGGCTAAGCTCACATTTATTGATTATATTTTCAAATATTTGCCATAAACTTAACCAAAAAAGTAATGCAAGTGATGTGCAACACATCTGCATAGAAAAATTAGAATTTTTTCATCACTTCAATTGTCAAATTTGAAATTGTTAAGTGTGTGGTCTCAAGATTAGATTTATTTTACTTTACTTTTTTTAATAATATTGCAAATTGTAAGGGTTTGGTGGTTTTGCTGGACCACCGCAAGCGATGATAGTTAAGCCACGCCAGGGAGCGGAGTCTAAGTAGCCCCCGGTATTCACCAGAGCCTGCTGCAAAGCGGGATGGGCTTGCTGCGGCGTGAGGCTACCAGGTCGCTACCCCTGACGTGACGTGCTTGCGATGGCGGCCGGGGTAATGCGTTGTACAGAATCGTAATCCAGAGACTTAGTCGGAGACAGGCAGGAGGTCAGGACGGGTGGCAGAGGTTCGTGGTCAGAGACGGGCAGACGGTCAGGACAGGCGGCAAACAGGCAAGGTCAGGAAACGTAGCGGAACGGACTGGTACACGGGTAATCAAACGGAACTCCAAACTCTCTCAAGACTCACTAACGCACACCAACAATCTGGCATAGAGTGCAGGGGGCGTGTACCTTATATTGGACCAGCGGCCAGCAATTGACAAATTACCAGCGCGCTGGCCCTTTAAATCCAGACCAGTCGTGGCTCGCGCGCACTAAGCAGCGGGTGCGCGCGGCGGCTGGGACAGACAGGAGCAGGAAGCACAGGAGCGTGGACAGGTAAGTGACCAGGCGCCGGGACCCGGGCAGCAAGGGGCTGGGGTCGCGGGCGGCCGCGTCACCCGCCCCGGACCCCATGCGGGCAGGAGGGCGGCCGTGGGAGGCGACGGCACCCGCGCCAGCCCTCATGACAGTACCCCTCTCCCCCTTTAGGTCTCCCCCTCTTTCTTTGGAATTTAGAGAGGAGGTCAGATGACAGGTTGGCCTCGGGTTCCCACGAACGCTCCTCCGGCCCGAACCCCTTCCAGTCAATCAGAAAGAACCGCTTCCCCTTCACTGTTTTTTGCGCCAGCACCTCCTTGACCTCAAAGATGCTATCAGCGTTGGCCACAGGAGAAGGCGAGACAGATCCACGGGAGAAGCAGTTCAGTACCACAGGCTTGAGGAGAGAAACATGGAAGGCGTTCGGGATACGCAGAGTAGGAAGCAAGCGGAGCTTGTAGGACACCGGGTTCAGTTGCCGAAGTACAAGAAAAGGGCCCAAATACTTAGGGCCTAACTTATAACTGGGCATCTTGAAACGAATATATTTGGCAGACAACCAAACTCTATCACCCGGCTTAAATAGGGGCGGAGGTCTACGGTACCAGTCAGCCTGGACCTTGGTGCGAGCGGAGTCCCGTAGAAGGGCCTGTCGTGTGAGTCGCCAGAGTGCCTTGATGTCCTGCACTTGGGCATCCACGGCAGGAACGTGACTCGAGGTAGTCATAGGGTGAGGTGGTTGGTAATGTAACCAAAACAAAATAAAAAACGGAGAGAGGCTCCACTGGACTCCGTGTCTAGGAAATTATACGAGAATTCCACCCAGGGGAGGAGGTCAGATCAGTTATCCTGACAGGCGGGCAGTCCTATCCTATCTTTACCTCTCAATCGAGCCAATCAGGCCTCTCACTGGGTCACCGACCTCCATTATTCAGAGAGAAAAAATAAAAAACACCCAACCTGCAAAGCTGCCCTTCCATTTTGGGTTTCTGTCCCCGCCCACTCTCACAGGCTGTCATAAGAAGGGCAGCTTTGCAGGTTGGGTGTTTTTTATTTTTTCTCTCTGAATAATGGAGGTCGGTTGACCCAGCGAGAGGCCTGATTGGCTCGATTGAGAGGTAAAGATAGGATAGGACTGCCCGATTTTGAGATCACGTTGAAAGTCGTGGGCAGCTTAAACATCTTTTGATCAAAATATGTGAACCGAGAGTCTCAAAGTTTTTTCATGTATGATAGATAGCATAAATGCTTCTTTAGGGATTTCCACGTAGTGTATTGCCCTTTTTGCAGAAATGTGCCACTGGCGGCGGTCTGTGTGTGTACATGTATAATTACATGTGTGCCGCAGCCCTGCCAGTGGCACCCAGGTTTGCATACGTTTTTTCAGAAATGTTTTTGTGTGCAGAAACATACGTTATACTTGGTCTACATTGATTTAACCTATATGGGAAGGAAGGGGTGCTTCCATTTTGGGTTTCTGTCCCCGCCCACTCTCACAGGCTGTCATAAGAAGGGCAGCTTTGCAGGTTGGGTGTTTTTTATTTTTTCTCTCTGAATAATGGAGGTCGGTTGACCCAACGAGAGGCCTGATTGGCTCGATTGAGAGGTAAAGATAGGATAGGACTGCCCGATTTTGAAATCACGTTGAAAGTCGTGGGCAGCTAAAACATCTTTTGATCAAAATATGTGAACCGAGAGTCTCAAAGTTTTTTCATGTATGATAGATAGCATAAATGCTTCTTTAGGGATTTCCACGTAGTGTATTGCCCTTTTTGCAGAAATGTGCCGCTGGCGGTGGTCTGTGTGTGTACATGTATAATTACATGTGTGCCGCAGCCCTGCCAGTGGCACCCAGGTTTTGCATACGTTTTTTGAGAATTGTTTTTGTGTGCAGTTACATACGTTATAAATTGGTGTACATTGATTTTAACCTATATGGGAAGAAGGGGTGCTTCCATTTTGGGTTTCTGTCCCCGCCCACTCTCACAGGCATTCAGAAGAAGGGCAGCTTTGCAGGGTTTGGTGTTTTTTTATTTTTTCTCTCTGAATAATGGAGGTCGGTTGACCCAGCGAGAGGGCCCGATTGGCTCGATTGAGAGGTAAAGATAGGATAGGACTGCCCGATTTTGAGATCACGTTGAAAGTCTGTGGCAGCTTAAACATCTTTTGATGAAAATATGTGAACCGAGAGTCTCAAAGTTTTTTTCATGTATGATAGATAGCATAAATGCTATCTTTAGGGATTTCCACGTAGTGTATTGCCCTTTTTGCAGAAATGTGCCGCTGGCGCGGTCTGTGTGTGTACATGTATAATTACATGTGTGCCGCAGCCCTGCCAGTGGCACTCAGGTTTTGCATACGTTTTTTCACAGAAATGTTTTTGTGTGCAGAAACATACGTTATACTTGGTGTACATTGATTTTAACCTATATGGGAAGGAAGGGGTGCTTCCATTTTGGGTTTTATGTCCCCGCCCACTCTCACAGGCTGTCATAAGAAGGGCAGCTTTGCAGGTTTGGGTGTTTTTTATATTTTTTTCTCTCTGAATAATGGAGGTCGGTTGACCCACGAGAGGCCGATTGGCTCATTGAGAGGAAAAGATGGGAAAGGGACGCCCGATTTTGAACCTTTTAAAGTCGTGGGGCAAAAACATCTTTTGACCCAAAATAGGAAACCGGAGCCCCAAAGGTTTTTTCATGTGATAATCATAAATGCTTCTTTAGGAATACCACCAGTTTGCTCATCCCAAACTGTAAAGCACCCAAAAAAACCATTCATGGGGGGGGGGTTGTTCTCACCAAGGGAATCGGCTCTCTAACAGTTTTTTGCCTAAAAACCACCCCTGAATAAAGATGGCCCGAATGTCCCCCAGGCAGCTTTCCCAACCGTCCAAAGCTTTTGGGGTGATCAAAAAATGCCTTTTCCCCAGCATGATGAAGCACCTTGCCATAAAGCAAAGGTGTAATAAATTGCTCAGGGAAAAAACTTGAGATTTTTGGGGTCCAGGCCGGGAAACCCCCCAGATCTTAACCCCATTGAAAACTTGGGGTCAATCTAAGAGACGGGTGGAAAAACAAAAACCAACAAATTGTGAAAAAATGCATTGATTGTGAAAGAATGGACTGCTATCAGTCAGGATTTGGTCCAGAAGTTAAATTAGAGCATCCCGGGGGAAAATTGCAGAGGCCTGAAGAAGAAGGGAAAACACTCAAAATTTTTGTTCTGCTTTTAAACTCTTTTAACTGTCAAATAAAAGCTTTTTTTTAACAAAATTTTGATTGCACTTGTTTTCTGTATGGATAAAAAAAATCTGACAAACACACATAAAAACCAAGGGCAACGTCATTGAAAAAATAATTTTTTGCATTCCAAAACTTTTGGCCATGACTGTAGACTGGTGGGACCAGAAAGTCAACAGAAGACCTGGTTAGAGCAGAGGTAGTGCTGGGATAGAGGTGATGGATAAGTAAGACTTTTTGACTATGATTTTCTTTAAACATGTTTATTGATTTTGAAATTACAGATAGAAATCATATAATCAAAAGATAGATTCACAACGGTTACCAAGGATGGGAACTATTCGATATCTCGGGTAAATCAGTAATTTCGATGACATGAAAGCAGTAAAAAAAGAAAAACAGTAAACACCTAACCAGGTTTTTTATGAGCAAATTTTGGTAAAAGAACATAAATCAATAATACAGGGTTAAAAACCCTTTAGCTAGTATACCTGGAAAAATCCAGTACCCAAAAGAGCTTTTTTTTGTGAGAGAAAAAGGGGGATCAATAACCTTAGCACAGGCGCAGCTAAAATTTATAAGCGGATAACCCCCGAATAAAGGGGGCCTTGGGGCCCCCTTCCAGTGATTCATAGCTGTTCTAGGGGAAATTAATATGTAAAAGAAATGTTCTTGAACAGGGGGTATCTCAAAAAATTTATATTGGGGAGTGCTAATTTGGGAAAAAGCTGTAAAGTGATCCCAATTACTTCCTGTAATAAGACCAATTGGCCCTTCCAAAATTTTTAATTATTGGGAAACCCCACCAACATAAAGAGGGTTTTGCTGCCCGCTCTTTTCCAGAAAAAATTTGGGAAGAGCCCGGGAAACCCATATGGGCTGTCTGGTGGGGTGGTAAGTAAACTAAGTTGAATCTTGGCTGGTTTCTTGATGTTTGGGCACTTTTGGAAACCGGGGGGGATAAGTGTGCCTGGTTCCATTGTTTAATGGAAAAGGTCGGGTTTTAGTTTTCCCTCCCTTTGGTCATGTAGAGTTTTTTCCTTGATCTCCCCATAAAAACATGTTATAAGCAAGGAAGCCTTTCCTCATAACCTTTTTTTTTAAAATATAAAGTTGTGGAAATTGAGAGAAAAGTTTTCCCGGGGGGCCAACGAATAGATTGTACACTTGCCTAAGTGGGATCTGAAAGAACATTGAGGTAGGGGATTGTAAGTTTTGGCCAGGTCTTAAAGGGTTTTTTTTAGTCCCTGGTCATCATAAAATTTTTGCTAAATTGATTTATATTTATTCACCCCCAAGCGAACCAAGGTTGGGTTCCAACAACGTAAGGAAATAGGAGAGAAAAATTTTTCCTTTTTGAATAAATCCAAATTATTTGGAACAAATGAAAACCCTTTTTTGAAGGTCAGTTAGAGTCTTTGAAGTAGTTGGGGGGGGGGCACCTATATTAAAGAAAACAGATGTAGATTTACTGGATTGGGGAAAAGAGGGTGGTTTAAATATTGTCCACGTTTTTCTTCAGTTTGGTGCCAGATGAAAGCCCTTCCAGAATAATTGTTTAATTTGGACCAAATTAGGAACAGCTGGGCCCACCTTTTTTATATAAAGTATAGCAGGTTTTTCTTAATTCTAGGCCTGCGGCCAATTTCCAAAATGAACTTTGAAAGAAAATTTTTGAAATTTTGTATCATGGGGGAAAAGGAAGTAAATAATTTTCCCTGCAAAACATAAAAAAAATTAGGAACAAAGACATTTTCACAAGATTAATTCTGGCGTCCAGAAAAAATTGAGGGGAAGAAAACGTTGATTTCCGAGTCTAATAAACGTAAAAAATTGTGGAATTATATTAATAGTTAGAATGGGGGTAGGAGAGATTTTAAAATGCCTAAATATCAACATTCGCTCTGCCTATTAAATCCAAGAGATCCTGTTTAAGTTATTGGCTGACACATTGTTCACTGGAAACAGAACAGATTTATTTTCTATTTAATTTATAAAAAAGAGAGAAAAAAAATTTTAAATTTTTTAAGAATTTCTTAAATTTTGGAAAGGAAGGGTGGGGTTAAAAGCATCATATCATCAGCATATAAGCTTTTTTTATGATAAACCCCTTTTATTAATTCGTACCCCCCCTGATATAAGGGGGTTTGGCTCTAAATTTCACTGGGGGCCCCATGCAAACACAAAAATCAGGGGGGAAAGAGGGCACCCCCGACGCATCCATTTGAAATATCAAAAGGGGAAGAAAGAAATCGGAAGTGGGAATTTTCTGAAGGCGTGGATAGAGGGAAAATATAGCATCCAAGATAAAACCTGACAACCCAAAAATTTTACAAGAAAAGAGCAAATTTAAAACCCAGTTAACCTATCAAAGGCTTTTTCTGCATCGAGGGACAAAAAACCCACATTTTGGACGGAAGAGCGCAATCTGTACAAAAACTAATAGGCGCCTGGTGCGTCTCTAGCCTGTTTCCCCTAATGAAGCCCATTTATCTTTAGGGATAGGGATATACTAAAAAAATTAAGGCGGGGGGAAATAAGCTTTGCGAAATTTTAATTTACTGAATTAAAAGGGAAATGGGTCTTGTTAGATGGTTATCTGGAGCTTTCCCAGGTTTTGGGATTGAGTTAAATTGCCGCAAGGAGTTCCTTTAATGGTTGTTTTCTTAAAACTATCTTTTTTCAAGTGATTTTTAAATTGGAAAAGAAGGTCTGAAAAGTTGGTAGTAATCAAGAAACCCAAACGGGAAACCAGGGGCTTTGTTTTTTTTACTTACCGTATTGCTTTTGGACTTGGCTAGTAAAAAAAGGGACTATTCAATTCGCAGTGGGCACTAGTAAAAAGGGAGATTAACAAAATTTTTTAAGAAATTTTAAATGTCCCTTTTTCAGAGGGGGGGGGGTTTTTGCCTCTTGTGGGTTATAGAGATTAGAGTAGTGTCAGCAAATAATTTGAAATGTCTATTGGTTTTATTATTTTCCCCCATTGGTGAAAAAGGGGGGGTGATTTGGTTTGCCCGTAACCTTTTCACTCGCTTCGCCAACAGTTTGTTGGGCCCGTCTCCTTGTAAAATAGAATTCCCTTTTCTTTTGGCCAGGTTGAACTCATATTTGTGAAGATACATTGTTTCTTAATTTTTTCCTAAATCACTAGGGAGTCTTTTTTTTGAGGGGTGGATTCAATTTTAAATCTTGTCTTGTTTCTCAATATCGACAATAACCGGGGCTTGTTGGCGTTTCCTTTTTTCTCTATTGTTTGGATAAATTACCTCTAATAAAGGCCTTTTGGGGAACCATAGGGAGCAACTAGAAGGGACAGAAGAGATGTTTTTTGAAAAAAAAATTTTAACTCAATGCAATATAGGCTTACTCCTGTTTTTTTTAAAAAGAAAATTTTTTGAGGCGCCAAAAATGAAGTATTTTGGGGGAAACGAATTTTTTGGGTTCTGGCACATTCAACAGGGGCATGGTCGGACCTGTGAATATCCTATATTATGAAAGGCTCTTAAGAAATATTTTATCTAGTAAAAAGAAGTTGATTCTTTGTACATTTTTGGGGAGAAAAAATGTATAATCCTCTCCGTGGTTGTAAATACCTCCCGATGTCTGAAGGTCTTCCCTAATAAATATGATTTAAGATCATTTTTTTCAAGGTTTGTTCGCAAGCCAGACCTATCCAATTTTTGACAAACAACTGAATAAATTCCTCCGAGACCCCACCCTTCTAAGCTCTTTTCCTTGTAACAACTTTTTTTGAAGTAATTTTTTTTCTATTTGGGCATAAATTTATTTTAAATGTATAGGGGGTTTGGAGTTAATTATGCAGACAAAAATAAATAGCGACCTTTGGGTCAGTAATAGATTGTAAAAGCGAGAATAAAAGAATGTTTTTTTTAGAATTGCTACACCAGCTCTTTTTTTAGGGGAGTGAGCTTGGAAAATGTAAGGGGGAAATTTTTTGTTTTTAATCTTTGTTTGTCTTTGAAGTGAGATGTGTTTCTTTCAAGCAAATATATCGCTTGGTTTTGTACATCTTCTCCATAGAAAGAGCTTTGAAGGGGGAATTTAATTTTTCCCTTAACATTAAGTAAGAAGTTTAATAACATATGTAAGTAGGGGGGGCACGCAGTGACATGTGAAATGTTAGTATCATAAAACCCTGAAAAAAAAGGGTTTTTCAACAAATAAAAGGGTAGAAAATTTTCCACATTATGAAAAAAACCAAAACAAGAACATCCAATAAAAATCCCTTGCAAGAAACTAAATTAATTCCTAAAAAGGAAAAAATATTGGGCAAAAATCCTGCCTTGAACCTAAAAGGAAGGGAAAAAAAAATTCAGAAAAAAAAGAAAAATAATAATTCAAATGAGTGAAGCATGAGGGTTTCCCCCAGGACTCCTATGGGTACATAACCCAAAAAGGATACTGAAGGACAAACATTTCCCAAAATCTTGGTCTATGGGAAGGTTTTGTGGCCCCCAAGGGGGTTCATCTCTGGATGTGCGTGCTTCTTACGGACAGGCTGGTTCTTCAGGAGAGATCAACTTCCAGCTTTTTAAAATAAAAGGGGCCTTTCTGGGGAGCTACAAATGAATTGGGTACCATCTCTAAAAACGATAACTTGACTGGAAAACCCCCTCTTTTGAATATCTCTTTCCCCAGAAGCTTTGGGGTAAGGCTGGAACTCCCGTTTTTGAGCATGGTAGCTGCTAAAGGTCGGGAAAATGGAAAATTGTCTTTATGCTTTCTGGGAAATTTACAGCTTTGCGGAGAGCTTTAAGAATTTTTTTTTTTGGTTGAAAAAAGGCCCCAGCAATGTGTCCCTCGGGACTGGAGAATTTTCGGTTTGGGGTCCTATGTATCCGGTTATTTCACTCCCCCCGTTATTTACACCCGGCAGTAAGGCCATAAGGGCTGTTAGGAAGATAAGTGGTCAGGGGTAAAAGATTCGGGATGCCACGGACTCTGACAAATTTTTTGCGGCGAGACCCGTCTTCCAGGGCTGAGACTTTGGCTGAAAGACCTCACCTCTTCTTCCAGTACACTATTGGCGTCGAAAGGCTTATGGAAAGGGAGCAAAAACCCGACATCTTAGTTCCCCAAAGTGCTCAGTTTGGGGTGCAAGAGACTGAATATTTGTCTCAATTCTCCAATCTTTGCTTCAGGTCAATTGTTTAGAAGGCGGAAAGGGAGAAAATTAGGCAAAGCAACGGTGAGAGGTTGGGAGTCAAGTTCCTGCTGATTAGGTCCACGATTTTGCCTTGAAGAAGGAGTGGGATAGGATGGGGGAGGGAAAAAGTGGCCCCCTGGAGAAAAAGCGGGGTCTGTGATGGGAAAAGAAAAGGGAATTCTGGCAACTTAGTTGGTTGGGCCCCTTTGGGTTTTCTTTTTAGTGCCTCCCCTTTCTGGAACGTGAAATTGGGAAAAACTGGGGGACAGGGCGTAAAAGTTGGATATTAAATATAAAGCGAATGAAAAAAAGTTTTTTTTTTTGTTGTTTTTTTTTTTCACCTTTTTTTTCCTTTCTTTTCAGGTAGTGATAGTAGAACGTTCTAAATAACAGGGAGGAAAAAGAATACTTTGGACAGGGTGTAAACAGTCTCCACATCAGGTAAAGTCTTAGAGGAGAGTTTAGGAGCACTGTGATGATTCAGGGTCCCGTGCACTGAATAAAAAGGCTTTCATTAGGGTGTATGGGATGCAGAAAACCTATAAAAGATCAGGTTAGATGGGGAGCTTCAGATATATACTGCAGAGGAATTAGCAGAAAAATTTCCCGACAGTGGAGGATGCTGAACTTCAGGTTTTTAAAACCTGACACTGGACGCACTTCTGACTGGAAGCTCACTAAAATTTTTTCTGATCACCGGGGGTTCCCAAGAAGTAGCAGGTCCTGCACTGAAACAGCAAGTATTTTATCAGGAGCTGGGAAAAACGCAGAGAAAGGTTATAATAGTCCCAGACTGGATGGAGGCGTAGAGGTGTATTGCAGCAGAACCCCGCGGAAAGTTTTTGGTAATGGGGATGTTTTGGGACTGCAGGGGTTTCACTTTCATGGACAGCACGCGACTGAATAGCTCACTAAAAAAGTCTCTGAGCACCAGTGCTTTCCCAAAAGGGGGGCAGATAAAATTTTTTATAAAGCGGACAATTGCTGGTGCTTTTTTAGGCAGTTTTCGTGAGCCAGCAGCAGCCCCGGAAAGGGTAGCTGTTACAAGCCTCCTTTTAGATGGAGGTTTTTCCCGGTTGTTATTTTACTTCAGCCCGTGCCATTGAAAATCAGACCCCAGGGTTTTTCACAGGATAACAAGTTGATGTACATTTCAGTGGTTGTTTTTTGTTACAGGGTTTGTAAAGGGTTTATTTGGGCTGCAGAAAGGAGCTGTAGTGGGGGAGTCACCAGGCACAGGTTGTCACATCCTTGGTCAGGCCACCCCCATATGATTTTTTAACAGATAGTGCAATGGAAAATAAAATGTTTACCTGACAAACCCCCCTTTTAAGGGGGAAAAGCCCGCTACGGTTTTACTGCGAGTACTTTGCCTGCAAGTGCAAAATACTAATTATACCATACCCCTGAGGCAGGGGAAAAAGACTGTGCCTGACAGCGTGTTCCCGCATCAGGACCACCAGGATTGGACAGAGAAGCAATAAGAAAATTTGGAGTGCAGCACAGAGGGAGTTATCCAGGTCTTGCGAATAACAACATCTTCAGGCCCCTGTCATACGATGCGTTTGTCACTGAGGGGGGATGTCGGGACCAAACGGGCCCCCAGTGACAGGTGTCAGCAATGTATGACAGAGCACGGCTGCCAGTCAACGTAACCTACTGTTCGCCGGGCCGGGCCCTTGGAGCGAGCGCAAAAACCGGTACCCCCAGCCTCTGCTATTCGGCCTACTACAATAAACTAACTATGGGTCCTGACATAGGCAGCACAGTGATGTTATGTCATCAGGCCACACTGCCTGGCTTCACTCGGAGAAATCCGGCCTGCAGCTTGTCATGGAAACATGGATATAGGTGAGGGTTTTTTTTTCTTTTTAACTTATGGGCCTTACATACCTACCTATCTGGGGCCTACCTACTACCCACCTAGCTGTGGTCTATATACCTTTCCAACTCCAATTTGGCAATGAGAATAAATCCCTGGGTCACGACCCCTTTTCCGAACCTAGTCACTATAACATTTTTTTACAAAAAATCTGCAGATCTTTTTTAAAATTTTGTTAGTGAGTTTCCCCAATTTTCACCTCTTACAGAAAAATCCCCCTTTCCCTTTTTGTAGAAACGTTTCTTTCTTTGGCATACAGGGTGCCCCCCCTTGTTCTCGATATGCCCCCGGGTATAATAGATCTTGGGGGGAAAATCTCTCTATGCCTTTAAAAAAAATTTAAACTTTTTTATCTGTCCCCCGGGAAAACGTCTTTTCTTTTTAATAAAATAAACCCTAATTTTTCTAATCTTTCTGGGTATTACAGCCACCCAGTCCTTATAATTTTTGTTTCCCGCTTTTGAACCTGTTCAAGATTTACAATGTCCTTCCTGTGTACTAATGCCCAAAACTGTACACAATATTCCATGTGTGGTCTGACCAGTGACTTGTATAATGGGAGAATAATGTTCTCATCATGTGCATTTATGCCCCTTTTCATACACCCCATAATCTTGTTTGCCCTGGTAGCTTCTGCCTGACACTGGCTGCTACAATTAAGTTTACTGTCCACTAGGATTCCCAAGTCTTTTGCCATGTCACTTTTTTCACGTTTCTCTGTTAAACAAGTAATCACAAATTTGTCTATTTTTATCTTTTTAAGGTGGAGTTGGTTCTATCTGTGTTAGAAAAGAAACAGTTAAGGTGGAGTTTACTTCATCCCTCTGCTCATCAATGGGAAGGTAAATTTCCTCGGTAAATACAGTGGAGAAAAAATTGTTTAATAGCGTTGCTTTCTCCTCATCGCTCTCTACAATACCTCCCTCACTTCTTCTCAAAGGGCCAACATTTTCAGTATTAATCTTTTTACTATTTGTATAATTAAAAAATATTTTGGGGTTAGTTTTACTTTCTATGGCAATATGTCTTTCTGTCTCCAGCTTTGCTGCCTTTATCATTGTTTTACATTTTATTTTCCTTTTTAGTTTTTATAGTGCCTCTTCACTGCCCTCCTGTTTTAGAAGCTGAAACCCTTTTTTTGTTATTTATTGCCTCCTTTACATCTCTGTTAATCCACATTGGCTTTTCCTGTTTCTAGTCACTTTATTTCCATAAGTTATGTACCTCTCACAGTGGGCGCTTAAGATGTTTTTTAAGATCTCCTATTTATTATCTGTTCTTTTATTTTTAAAGACCTTATTCCAGTCAATATGGTTTAGGTCCTCTCAAAACAGATTAAAATTAGCCTTCCTGAAATTCAATGTTTTTTGTGGCCCCTCAACAAAATACTATATTGAAAGATACATGGAAATGTATTATATTGTGGCCACTATTTCCCAGGTGCCCCTAACCTGAACCTTTATTACTTTGTCAGGTTTATTAGTCAATATTAAGTCCAGAAGGGCCTTTCCTCTAGTCGACTCCTGCACCATTTGGGAAAGGTTATTATCTTTATTTATTGACAAAAACCTGTGTCCTTTATGATAGCTACCTGTTTCAGTTTCCCAATTTATGTCTGGGTAGTTGAAGTCACCCATAAAAAGAACCTTATTATGATTATCTGCCTCATCTATTTGTCTGAGGAGTACATCTTCCATGAGTTCTGTTATATTTGGGGGCCCATAGCAAACCCTTAATATAATTTTATTATTGTTATTATTATTGTTATTACCCCATGTATATCTAACCCTAATGACTTCACATGTTCATTTCCTGTATCTATATCTTCCCATAGTGTTGGCTTCAGACAGGATTTTACATAAAGACATACACCTCACCCCTTCCAGTTTTTATGCTCTATTCTAAATAAACTGTAACCCTGTAATTTAACCACCCAGTTATAGCTCTCATTCAGCCATGTCTCAGTTATCCCCACTATGTAATTTTTTTCTTCAGCAATAAATAATTCTAGTTCATTTGTTTTGTTGGTGAGACTCTTGGCACTGGTCAGTATGCAATTTAGAGGCTTTTTGGTTTTCATTATTTTAACGCTGTCCTTATTAACTAATTCCCAGCTCTCTATCTTCACTATCTTGCATGCTATCTTTGTACTTACCCTCTCCCCAGCCCCTAGTTTAAATATTCCTCCATCTTCCTGGCCATTTTGTCCCCCATAAAGCTGCACCCTACCTATTTAGGTGCAGCCCATCCCTGGCATAGAGTCTGTAAGTCTGTAGCCAAGACAGAAGTAAGCCCAGTTCTCCAAAAACCTAAATCCCTCTTTCCTACACCAATTTTGAGCCACTTATTCACCTCTCTAATCTCCCGCTGCCTCTCTGGTGTGGCCTGTGGTACATGTAGTATTTCTGAAAATACGACCTTTGAGGTCCTTGCCTTGAGCATTTGGAGTAAGTCCCTGAAATCGTTTTTAAGGACACTCCATCGATCTCTAACTTTGTCATTGGTGCGAATGTGGACCATGACAGCTGGATTCTCAACAGCTCCACCGAGTAACCTGTCAACCCAATCCCCGATATGTCAAAATTAGGCCCCAGGTAAACATACTGTTCAACAATCCAAGTGTTTGTGACATATTGCCCTGTCTGTTCCCCTAATAATGGAGTCCCCAACTACAAGCACCTGTCTAGCCTGCTCTGCACTCCTCTTCCCCGCCTTACTGGAGCAGACAGGGGTAGTGTCTTACTGCAGCAGTGCTAATTCTGATCTGATCTCCCCATCAGCTGCCAATTTGGCTAATTTGTTGGGGTGTGTCAAATCAGGACTAGCCTCCCTGACACTCTTCCCTCTACCCGTCTTTCTGACTGTTACCCAGCTAGCTGTCTCATGCCCCTGCACCGCCATGCTGCCATCCTTCGCAGCATCTACCCCTGCGAGTGCTTGCTCAGTGAGCAGCAGACTTGCTTCCAAGTTGGCAATGGATCTCAGTGTTGCCACTTTCTCTTTTAGATCCAGGATACAGGCTTCTAAGGGCCACGTGTATTAAAACTGTCTAGGTTTAAAACTCACTTTGTTACCCATGGCAACCAATCAGAACACCCCATTCATTTTTCTAGAGCACTATATGAAATAAAAGGGGCACTCTGATTGGTTGCTATGGGTAATAAAGTGAATTTTAGACCTAGAAAGTTTTTATGCATGTGGCCCTAAATGTGAGTGTACACGAATCTTGCACAGTAGTAGGCACTTTCAAACGGCTTTTCAAGGATTGCATACATTGCACAGGATGTGCACTGGACAGCATTGGTAATCATGGAACTCATGGGGATGTTACAAAAGACAGACACACAGATATAAACAGAAAATTCTGTACAGTACTGTCCTTTCTAAACTCCCCAAATCTAAAGTCCCTCAATCTTAAGTCCCCACATTTAAGATAAAAATGCACACGCAACCTCTTTAACCTTAGTTTTATTTTAAACCTTTTCCTCCATGCTGTTCTGCAGTGCTACAGCAAACCACTCCTTCAGGATACAAGGTCCAGAATGACCCACACAGATGCAATTTAAGCTCTGCTGATTAGGTAAGCCCACCCCTAATTAGTCACCTGTGTAAACACCCTTGATTCAGCACACACACTCAGCAAGTATATATGCTTACAACTATAGAACTGTAAGGGTATGTTCATACGGCGTAATTGCAGCGTGCATTTAGCCGTGTATTTGCGCTCTAATAAGCACCAAATGCGTGCCACAATTACGATAATTCATAGCTCTCATAGAGAACTATGAATTACCCATGTCTCCCCCGGCCTACATAAAATCGTATTATATGCCGGGGGAGAGAAGTGACATGTCAATTGTTTGCGGCGCTTAAGTGCCGCTGACACTGCATGTGAATGGGGCCGACAGGGGACTGGACCCCCGTGCTTTGGAAGTACGTGCTGATCAACGCATACTTCCAAAACACCCGGTGTCAATCTCCCTGACCCCTGCTGAAATGAACTTATTGAGTAAAGGCCTCTCACTTTGCCCTACCCCTCCATTAGACACCTTCCTTCTTGAACAAGAACTACAATGTTTCTATCGATCACTCCGTTTGAAAACACATTTTCATCAGAATGACCACGTCTCTATTCAGAACACTAGTGTACCTAAACTTTTGATTACTAAATTGAATCTTAAAAATACAAGTAATTTCAATCTACCCCGCACATACCATATAGTGGAAACGTTTATTTCCTTAGTCGATCGTGACATCAAACAGGTTCTTAAACACAAACACCGGTTTCACATTAACAACAATCTGACCCAGTTGTAGAGACAGGCTTTAAAATCACTATAACAAAATCCAGGCATAATCATCAAACCGGCTGACAAGGGTGGAGCAAAAGTAGTTATGGATCACTCGAAGTACGTACAAGAAATCAAACGCCAACTGAAGGATATGGCCATTTACGAACCACTTCAACACGATCCAATCTTCAAGATTACTCCCAAAGTATGTTCAGTTCTGAATACTGCCCTAGACCAAAACATTATTGACAAAAAACTTCCGAATTCCCCTTGGCATTACACCCTATTACTCCTGTATTTTACGTCTTACCAAAAATCCACAAGAATCTCCATGATCCACCAAGGCGCCCGATTGTAGCCTCTACTGTTTCCATCTTCTCTCCAGTGGCTCAGTTTCTTGAAAAGGTTCTTACATCGTTAGTATCTAAGACCTGATCTTTTCTAAGGGACACTCCTCATTTCTTAGATATTATCCAGTCACTTAATCCTGTTCCATCCAATACCACACTTATTATACTGGACGTTAATAGCCTCTATACTTCCATTCGTCATGATGACGGCATTAGAGCTACTCACGATATTCTGCTTATTTCTGACTTGACTCCCCAAGAGGTAGACTTCTTTATCATATTACTCACACTAGTACTGACAGAGAACTATTTTCTATTCGGGGATAATTTCTTTCTCCAGAAACAGGGTACCGCCATGGGGTCCAGCGTGACCCCACCCTATGCTAACATTTTCATGGCTTGTATTGAGGAATCGTTTTTACAGCAATGATCTTTTCAAACAACATGCGGTCACATGGCATAGATATATTGACGACATCTTCTTCATCTGGCAAAGCGACAAGCCCTCCATCCTACAATTTTTCAATCACCTCAATACAGCATTACCAGGTCTCACTTTCACCATCCACCAGGATCCGTCCCACATACATTTCTTGGATACATGGGTGCACAGATCTCCCAATGGCACCCTGACTGCAGACTTACATATCAAACCCATTGACAGGAATTCTCTCCTACACTACTGCAGTTGTCACCCCACACATGTCAAAGAATCTCTTCCATTTTCCCAGTTTACTAGGGTTACAAGAATTGTCACCAATCCGACAGACCTCGTTCCACAACTAGACTCTATGGCCAACAAGTTCATTGAAAGAGGATATCCTGGGCATCTCATTTCACAAATTAGAAAGAGACCTAGATCGTTAGACCCTTGGGTCCACACCTACCCAGGGTTCATTTTGTCAACACCTACCACCCAATCATGCCCAATCTTCACCAATCTATATATAAGCATTGGCACTTACTACGAAACGGTTATCCTAACATCCCAGAGTTCCAAACAGTCGCTCGCATTTGTTACAAACGACCCAAAAATATCAGAGATCACCTGGTGAGGACTGACATTAGCTCCTTCAAGAGACACACCTCACAATCACTTATTTCTTCTTCCCGGACAGGAACATTCCCATGTCTCCACTGCAACAATTGCTCCTATATTATTAGGGGAGACACGGTTTACCATCCCCAGAATGGCACCCCCATCAAACTCAAGGGGTTCTTCACATGTGACTCCACACACGTAGTATACATGATCAAGTGCCCTTGTGATTTAGTATACGTCGGGAAAACCACACAACGGGTAAAAGACCGACTGTACTCACATACGTCCACCATCCGTTGCAAGAAGACTTGGCTCTTGCTCCCGGCTCACTTTTGCGAAGCCCAACATCAGATCATTCAGTTTTGGAACATGTGCCGAGACCACGACTTGGGGGTAACCATGTCTCCCTGTTAAAAAACCGTGAATCCTACTGGATCCACTGCCTGGGATGTCTAAACCCGGGCGGCCTCAATAGGGAATGTGATTACATTTTTGGCTCATCAGGTATACACGCTGTAATATAGCGTTTACCAAGGGTCATTTAATATAAATACTCTGATGTCAGTACTAGTGATGAACGATCAGTAAAAAAATCTAGATCGCTTCAATTGCCGATTTGAAAGAAAATCATGCCGATGGGAGAAGATGATCAGGTTAATTTTTAGACCGATCTTAGTGAAGACAATTTGGCTCTAAGAAAAAAAAACACAGGCTAATATAATTCATTCCTTTCAATGGCTAACTGAAAAGATGAGGACAGCTTAGCTACAGCAGGTACAGCGGTAGCAGCTGCTACGGGGCTCTCTTGATACATAAGAAGACACTGGTATTGGAAATGGCACATTGTAACTGGCAGGAGCTCCCTATCACTTTTTGCACCAGAGCCCAAGAACATGTCATATATGTGGTGGCAGCAAGAACATCCCAACGGGGAACACAGAGGTTCAGCTGGCAGGGCCTTAGTTATAGTGGGTGCAGTGGTAGACAGGGCTGCCGTCAGTCGTCTCCTAACCGTTTCAAGGCCCCATGCAGCTAAATTAAATGGGGCCCCTACCCATTACTACTTCCTATTTTTAACATATCACTGGGCCCCTTTTTGATTAGGGACCCAGACAGGAGTACTGCCCTATTGGCACCCCTGGCATCCCTTTTACAGTAGCCTGACCCCAAAACTAGCAAAAATGACCTAATGGACACTCAGAATAAAATTTCAAAAAGAAGAAATTAGTATTTCAAACAAGATTTTTGTGAATAGGACATTGACTATCGTTGTATTTTACAGCAGCATGACCCCAAAACCACCAAAAATGCCCTTACGGAGACTCAGAATAAAACTTGCAAGAAGAAAAGAGTATTTGAAACAAGATTTTAGTGAATAGGACATTCACTATCGCTGTCTTTTTCCGCAGCATGACCCCAAAACCAGCACAGATACCCTTATGGACCATCAGAATAAAATTTGAAAGAAGAAATGAGTATTTGAACCAATACTTTAGTAAATAGGACATTGACTATCACTGTCTTTTACAGCAGCATGACCCCAAAACCAGCACAAATGCCGTTATGGACACTCAGAATAAAATGAGCAAGAAGAATTGACTATTTTAAAAAAGATTTTGTTCAATGCTGTTGCTGCAGCTGCTATGGCTACTTGCCATTCTACTGTTGTCATGTTGCTGACGTTCCACTGTGACATTAGAACGTGAAGAAGATGCAACATATGTCTCCAATTGGTCAATGACCACTGTCTCAAATTCCTGGATTCTACTGTCAATGTGTGTTGGTGGAAGGGAAGTGCTCATGTTTGTCTTGTAACGTGGATCAAGGAGGGTGGCCACCCAGTAATTGCTGTTAATTTTGATTGCCTTGATGCGTGTGAAATAAGAAATGAGTATGTGAAATAAGCTTTTTTCAATACGACCTTTACTATTGGTGTCTTTTACAGTGGCATGACCCCAAAACCAGACCGGACAGTGCCTTAAAGAGAAACTTCTTTTATGATATTCAATAACTCTCGGGACCTTATGCTGCGTTTTCACTCTACTACTGCCTGTCCGGTTGGGATAGGCCCTTGGAGTTGGTGCTGTACTCTTATCCTTCTTGAGGGTCTGGGTAAGGATCTTCTGTGACTTGCTGGACGTTTACCCTCTTGGGCTCCATTTCAACGTTTAATTTTCGTATTAGGCATTATCTTTCTGTGATGCAACAATTCTCTAAGTGCCCCACGGATGTCTCGGTGCATCTCTTTGAATAGTGCTGTTCTCTTTGCATGCTTGAGATGTCTCAACCTTTTTTTTCCCATAGGTACTAATGTGGACACCACTTGTTCGCATTTAGCAGTGGTTGATACTGCAAGGTCTGATTTAGTCGCATTGCCTACTGTTTACTTGTTAGGCTTGTTTGTATGGGTTCTCTTTAGCATTGGTTATGTTCTTACTATAATTTGCTTAGCTGGGGGGGATACTACCGAGGCATATCGACTCACGTTCTCTCTTCCGTTCCTATATCCATCACTATGACATCCTTTCAAATAGCGTCCCATAACGTTAAGGGATTTAATATCCCTGAAAGACGGTCCCAAATACTCTACAGTATGCATAGGCAGCGCACTCATATTTTATGTCTCCAAGAAATGCACATTATCACAGGTCATCTAGAAGCGTTCAGAAACAAGTATTTCCCCCTTTGGTGCCATAGTAGTAACCCTTCTTGTAAATCGAAGGGAGTGGCAATTTTTTTCCATAAAAATCTCCCTATACAATTGATTGACAGTAAGGTGGACCCCAACGCAAGATATATTTTCGCTAAATGTAATATTGCTGGGTCATTGTTCACCGTAGCAAACATTTATGCACCTAATCGGGGCCAATTGTCGTTTCTTACCTCCACTTTGGATGTTTTAAACTTGTTTGCTGAAGGTAAAATCATCCTCTGTGGGGACTTTAAAGTAGCACTAAATCCGAGTATTGACACATCGACAGGACACTCGTCAATTCCCCTAAATAAATTAAACAAAATAAAAAAGCTTCTATATGCTATGCAGCTCACGGATGCATGGGGCCTTACACATCCCAACACTCGAGATTACACTTTCTATTCCCACCCGCATAATAGATATAGTAGATTGGATTATATTTTTCTTCAACATGCCCTGCTTCCCAATGCCAAGAGACTGTCTATCGGTAACATCTTGCTATCCGACCATGCCCCAGTGCATTGTGATATTGAGATGCTGCAGGGCGGGAATAAGCGATTTAACTGGAGGCTTAATGAGTCTCTTTTGAATGACTCTCTATGCTTGGCCGAACTGTAGCGATCAATAAAACATTTTCAAATTGACCACTCTGCAGATCCTGCCTCCCCACAGCTTAAATGGGAAACATTGAAATGTGTAACTCGAGGCGTACTAATTAAACATGGTGCCAGGTTGAAGAGGGATGCTGTGGCTAAGCTATCCTCCCTAATGTCACGATTAACACAGCTGGAGACGGCTCACAAATCAACATTGGCCGAAGCTGATCTTAGGGAATTGTTGCACACTAAACATGAGATTCACCGGCTCTTAGAAAAAAAGACTGCTCGATTTCGACAAATTTGCGCAGGCTCGTACTACTTATGGGGTAATCGGCCAAGTAGATTATTGGCGAGAGCACTTAGGGATAAAAGAGCTTCCTTATATGTCCCTGCGATCAAAACCAAGCGAGGTGTGGTCACTCATCTAACATCGGATAGTTTCCAGGATTATTATAAAAATCTTTATAATCTTCCCCAGGCCATTTCTACTTCACCGTCGTTGGACTCATTTATGTCTACATCCTCCCTCCCTGAAGTAAGTGCAGATAAGCTCCAGGCTCTGGAGGATCCCTTCACCCCAAATGAGTTTTCGTTGGCGATCTCGGCTTTGCCAGCTGGGAAAAGTCCAGGCCCAGAGGCCTTTATGGCAAAATTTTATAAAATTCTAAAACCTTTAACTCGGTTTCAGACACACACACATTCCCCCCCTCCTCTTTGCAAGCCCACATCACAATGATTTTGAAACCAGGGAAGGACCCTTTGGCCTGCTCCAGCTACAGACCCATATCCGTACTAAATGTGGATGTTAAGCTATTTGCAAAACTCATAGCCACTAGGCTGAACACCATTCTTTCTGATTTAATCCACTTTGACCAGGTGGGATTCGTGTTAGGTAGAGAAGCGAGGGATAACACTTTAAAGATGTTTGCCCTTGTTCATCAGGCCCAGAAAACTAAGATCCCCACAATGTTATTGTCGCTTGACGCGGAAAAAGTGTTTGACAGGGTAGATTGGCACTTTTTGAGATCTGCTCTGTCATGCGCTGGGCTCGGCCGCATAATGCTTCAAAGAATATTTGCCCTGTATCAATCGCCATCAGCCAAAATTAGAATAAATGGGGCCTTATCTGAGCCCTTCCTCATAGCCAACGGGACGCTGTCACCACTCCTTTACGTAATCTCTATGGAGTATCTGCTACTAGTGTTGAGCGATTATTATCGACAAAGTTGAAATCGGCACAGTTTTTATGTTGATCGAAATTTTTAGATCATGCGATAATTTAGGTTAAAATCTGTGCATCATCTATTAATATCGCGCCATTTTCGGCGCTTCCTGTCATTTTGGCGGCCATCAAATCAGCTTACAGAATAGAGCAGGGTGAGATGTGTTTGCCACGTCATGACTGGGATGTGTATGGTTGCGATTGGCTGGAAAAATCACATGACCTCGTTTTACATAGAACAGCCCTTCCTGTTCATGATCAGTGTCTCTCAGCGTCTCATAGCAGGAGGACGTGCGCTCTGCCTGTGTCCAAACAGCTCAGTGAAATTATTCTATTTCTTCACAGAGAAAGCTCTACTGTTAGCTGTGATCCTTACAACTTAGTTAGATCAGAGATTGGAAGATTTTATGTAGTTAGGTAGAGAATTTTAAAGGAGCATCTACCGCTGTAAAGTCACGGAGGGGAGCGAGGTGGGTGGGGGCGGCCCCCGCGGGCGAACACAGACAAGCTCTATAAAGAATACTGGATAAAGTTCACCAAGACTTAGTGTAGACGTTACACTGTAATAGCTTTATTATTAACAGTTTTCTATTGAAATATTTCCTGGATATTGGGCAGCCTGAATTTATATTAGGATACACATCTTTTCTAGTAACTGCAGGTCTCTTTGTTAGGTGCAAAACTCCACTTTTATTATCAGTATACATTTCAGATAGGTGTTCTTTTTCAATTTTGCCTATTCCAGCTTTGTTGATATAGCCACCTTGCAGTTAAATTAGAATCCAGAAATTTTGTAGTCAGCACAGGTTGATAGGTAGCAAAAATACCTTTTATTATCCGAATACATTACAGATACGTGTTTTTTCACTTTTGTGCAGTCCAGATTTGTTGATAGAGCCACCTTGCAGTTAAATTTGAATCCACTGCCCCAATTGTGTGTATTTACCAAAAACAGGGTTTGAAATTTGATTAGGTTTCCAAAAAAAAATTTATAACCTTTTATTTTTTATCCGAATGCATTACAGATACTGTTTTTTTTACTTTGGGCGCACTACAGCTTTGTTAATTGAGGCACCTTGCACTTAAATGTGAAAACAGCAATTTTGTAGTCACCACAGGTGAATTGAAAGGTGCCAAAAATACCTTTTATTATCCGATTCCATTTCTGATACGTGTTTTTTCACTTTGGCGCACTACAGCTTTGTTCATTGAGGCACCTTGCACTTAAATGTGAATACAGCAATTTTGTAGTCACCACAGGTGAATTGAAAGTTGCCAAAAATACCTTTTATTATCCGAATACATTACAGATACGTGTTTTTTCCATTTTGCACACTACAGCTTTGTTCATTGAGGCACCTTGCAGTTAAATTTTAATCCAGCAATTGTGTATTTACCACAGGTGAATTGATAGGTGCCAAAAAATACCTTTTATTATCCAAATACATCACAGATACGTGTTTTTTCACTTTGGCGCGCTACAGCTTTGTTCATTGAGGCACCTTGCACTTAAATGTGAATACAGCAATTTTGTAGTCACCACAGGTGAATTGATAGGTGCCAAAAAATATCTTTTATTATCCGAATACATTACAGATACGTGTTTTTTGCACTTTTGCCCAGTCCAGATATGTCGATAGAGCCACCTTGCAGTTTTAAATTTGAATCCAGCAAAATTTTGTAGTCACCACAGGTGAATTGATAGGTCCAAAAATACCTTTTAATTATCCGAATACATTTCAGATACGTTTTTTTTTTCACTTTGGCGCAGGCCAGCTTTGTTGATAGATCTACTTTGCAGTTAAATTTGAATACAGCTATTTTGTAGTCACCACAGGTGAATTGATAGGTGCCAAAAAATACCTTTAATATTTCCGAATACATTACAGATACGTGTTTTTTCACTTTTGCGCACTACAGCTTTGTTCATTGAGGCACCTTGCACTTAAATGTGAATAAAGCAATTTTGTACTCACCACAGGTGAATTGATAGGTGCCAAAAAATATCTTTTATTATCCGAATACATTACAGATACGTGTTTTTTGCATTTTTGCCAAGTCCAGATTTGTTGATAGAGCAACATTGCAGTTAAATTTTAATCCAGCAATTTTGTAGTCACCACAGGTGAATTGATAGGTGCCAAAAAATACCTTATATTATCCGAATACATTTTCAGATGCGTGTTTTTTTCACTTTGGCGCAGCCCAGCTTTGTTGATAGATCTACTTTGCAGTTAAATTTGAATACAGCAAATTTGTAGTCACCACAGGTGAATTGAAAGGTGACAAAAATACCTTTTATTATCCGAAGACATTTCAGACAGGTGTTTTTTTCACTTTTGGTCAGTCAAGCTTTGTTGATAGATCTACTTTGCAGTTAAATTTGAATCCAGCAATTTTGTTTTGATTTAAGGGATTTGAGAATAGCTGTGATTTGCCGTCTTTTAATAAGAGACTTTCCAAAACTCTTCCATACCTTCTCAAATTTTTATATTTCTGAACATGGAGCGAAAGGTGCTCCTTCCAGTGCTGGCGACAACACGCATGCCAGCGGATCGTCAGTTGCAGGACCGTCAGGCCTGTCATCGCTGGGTCAGAGCCCTGTGAATCTCAGTAACGAACAGCGTCGCCAATCTGTCCTTCAGTGGTTAATGCAACCTGCATCCAGCAGTCTTACCTCCATGTCCTCCCAGTCACGGCCACAAATGTCGTCATCAGCATCATCAGCATCCGTCCAACATGAAGCAGCCCAAATGTCAACTCGTGTACCCACCACTGTGGATAATCCATTTTCTGAAGACCTCTTTGATGACAAAATGCGGTTGGGGTCAGAAGGCATGTTAAAAGATCAAGAGGCCAAAGAGGATGATTTTCTCTGCTCTGACGCCCAGTTACTGATGCCATCAGAGGAGGAGAAGGAAGCCGGTCAATCGGCAAAATTCCCGGGCGGTCGGCAACGCCTTGCAGTCCCTCTTGCTTGTAGCCCGCAGCTCCTGGATGCAGAATGTCAGGACGACGAAGTCACCTGTGTTGATGATGATGATGACGACATTGCGGATCCAACGTGGTCTTTTCAGCAGAATTTGCTGCGAGCGCTTCATCACTGGACGAGGAGGAAGATGATGGGGTAGTGTCAGTACAGTGCAGCAAACAAGATAGAGGAGAATCAGCTCACCTGGGGATCCTGAGGCCTCAACGGAGTCACGGTGATTTGGGTAGACTACTCCCAGCAGCAAACAGCAAGCAAGTGCACGAACGTGCAAACCAGCTTCACGATGAGGAGGAACGAGAGTTCAGCATGATAAATGGTGTGGACAAAATCCAATCAATTTATTTGAATTTCTTTAAAACATATCCAAAAATATTTTTTTTAAAAAAAAAAAGGTGCTGGGATGAGGATGGCTTAGCATAACAGGTAAAGAGCAGCTATGGCATGGCACAAACAGCCGACGCGTTTCGGGAGTTAATCCCTTATTCTTGGTTCCATTGTGCATGTGGGGGAAGGGCAGGATATGACTTAAATAGTATATCGTTGGCACCGCCCCCATAGCTTAAACAAATAACCATGTTAGTAAGACAGTGCTTTAAAAACAAACATATATGTACAATTAGCAACAGGTTTATCAAGAATCTATTGATGGTAGCAAAATAGCTGATAGAAACATGTATGCAAAAATTGATGCAAAAATGAATGCATATATTTAAGATTTGTTAACGGATGCAAAAAATGAATGTATATATTTAAGATTTGTTAATAGATGCAAAAAATGAATGCATATATTTAAGATTTGTTAATAGTGATACGTGATATCTTGTTGGGTGTTTAACCCTAAAGGTACGCGGGTGGATAACTGAAAGATCCACCACGCTTCCCTTGAGAGGAGTTTCTTTTGCAGACTACCCCCCCTTGGTGAGCGCATCACCTTTTCAATACCAACAACTGTAAGTGAAGAGACATTCCCCGCATGTACAGTGGAGAAATATCTCGATACTGCAGAAGACTTAAAAGACACCGGACGGATAGCATCCGAAAGGTGTCTCCGTATTCTAATTTGTCAGTACAGGTTCCGCCTCAAAAAGGGAGAGGGCGGTCGCAGAAGTCCGCTGATATGATTCCGCCAACCACGGTCAGCGCAAACTCCGCTCCTCGCTTATCGCCGTCAAAAAGGTCCAGGACCTCTCAAGCCTGGGCCTTCTTTGAGCAAGCCTCTGATTCACCCAGCGATGTCATATGCCGCCTTTGCCGTAAACGCAAGAATCTTAGGTGTTTAACCACCACCAACATGTCTAGTCACATGCAGCGAATGCATGAGTTGAAATGGAGGCAACACTTGGCCAAAAAAGGCCAGACCGACGCCGGGCCTCCAACCACTGTCACACCCTCTTTCTCCGCCTCCTCCTCCTCCTCCGCCACCACCAAGCGTTTCTCAGCTTCCCATGTCTCTCAGAGTCATGATCAGGGATCAGCCTCCGCTTCAGCCTCCACCGTCGCCCGAGTACCACCAGCACCACCAGAGACCCATCCTACCCCTTCTACTTCCGCCAGTTTGATGACCTGCACGCCGTACAGTGGCCAGTCTAGCAGCCAGCCTTCTGTCTTCCAGGTTTGGGAGCAGAAGAAACACTTTAACCCAAACCATCCCAAAGCCAAAAGCCTGAATGTCGGCATTGCCAGGCTTTTGGCCTTGGAAATGTTGCCTTTCCGTCTGGTGGACACAGATGGGTTCCGCCACGTCATGGCCCTTGCCTGCTCCCAATACCAGATGCCGAGCAGGCATTTCTTTGCCAAAAAAGCCGTCCCTGCCCTGGCCAGCCACGTGGGCATCTAAAATTTCAAGCGCGTTTTCTGCATCTGTGGCCGGAAAAGTCCATCTGACCACCGACACATGGACTAGTAAGCACGGCCAAGGCCGCTATATCTCTGTGACAGCTCACTGGGTGAGCTGGGTGGATGTCTCTGGGGGTGACGGTGGCTCTCAGGCTCGGCGCACGCTCTTCAAAACTGCAGGGATGGTGCAGGGCTCTTTCCCCCAATGTCCTCTGGTGGCATCATGTGCCCAGAGAAACCAGGCCGTGTTGAAATTAATCTGTCTTGGAGACTGTCCACACACAGGTCAGGAGCTGTGGACTGCTCTCTGCAACGAGACCGAGCGCTGGCTGGGTGACAAGAACCTTGTGCCAGGCAAGGTGGTGTGTGATAACGGGCAAAATCTGCTGGCCGCCCTTAAGAAACGTAGGCTGGAGCACATCCCTTGCCTGGCACATGTCATGAACCTTGTCGTCCAGAAATTTCTAAAGAGCTACCCGGGTTTGGACTGCCTGCTGAGGAAGGCTCGAAGTCTAAGTTCCCACTTCCGCCGTTCGCACCCTGCTTCGTCCCGCCTGGCTGCGTTGCAGCGTCAGCTCGGCCTCCCCGTCAACCGTCTCATTGTTGACGTGGCAACACTTTGGAATTCCACCCTCCACATGCTCCAGCGATTGTGGCAGCAGCGCAATGCCATTACGCAGTACTAGTCCCCGGAGTCGATTGCTAAGGTCTTAACAATCGACTTGAGGCCTTAACAACTGGCTTAACAACCGACTGGAGTCCGCGGAGTCGATTGCTAACTCTTATCAACTGACTTGAGCTGAGGCCTTAACAACCGGCTTAACGACTGTTAGCGACTTCACACGCAGTAAATTGTGTCCCCCAGTGAAGGTAATAGGGTCCCCCAGTAAGTTATACGTCCTCTAGTAGGTGGTTATATACTTTATATATCTCCCAGTAGGTAGGTGTGTAGTTTATATGTCCCCCAGCAGGTATATAGGCAGGTTATGGATCCCCCAGTAGGTATATAGGCAAGTTATGGATCCCCCAGTAGGTATATAGGCAGGTTTAGGTCCCCCAGTAGGTATATAGGCAGGTTTAGGTCCCCCAGCAGGTATATAGGCAGGTTTAGGTCCCCCAGCAGGTATATAGCCAGGTTTAGGTCCCCCAGCAGGTATATAGCCAGGTTTAGGTCCCCCAGCAGGTATATAGGCAGGTTTAGGTCCCCCAGCAGGTATATAGGCAGGTTTAGGTCCCCCAGCAGTTATATAGGCAGGTTTAGGTCCCCCAGCAGGTATATAGATAGCTTATAGGCCCCACAGCAGGTATATAGATAGCTTATAGGCCCCACAGCACGTGTATATTTAGGTAGCTTATAGGCCTCACAGCACATATAGGTAGATATAGCTCCTCCCTGCACGTATATAAGTAGATAATAGCCCCCCCCTTGCACATTAACATAGATAAAACCCCCATCCCTGCAAATATAACAGTATATAATAGCCCCCTCCCTGCACATATAACAATAGATAACAGCCCCCCCTCCCTGCACATATAACAATAGATAACAGCCCCCCTCCCTGCACATATAACAATAGATAACACCCCCCTCCCTGCACATAATAGATAACAGCCCCCCTCCCTGCACATAATAACAATAGATAACAGCCCCCTCCCTGCACATAAAACAGTAGATAATAGGCCCCCAGCATGAATAGAGCTAATTAATACCCTGACAGCACTTACCTGACCTCGCTCCCCGCCGCTGTCGCTGTCGCTGTCGGTGCTCCCGGTCTTTTCTTCAGCGGCGTGACGTCACCAGGCCGCGCGCGCGGGCAGCGTGATGACGCGCACGCCGCCTGGGCTGTGCACATCCTGTGCGCCACAGATTACTCCGCGGAGCTCTCTGCTCCGCTGAAGCATCTAACTGTATGTGCATCCGCGGACGCACATACAGTTAGTCCCGCCACCGCTGCCGTCGCCAAGGTCCTAAGCCGCTAAGCCGATAGCTTAGCGACTGGTAGCGGCTTAGGACCCTAACGATCGGCGCCGCCGGGGACCACGCAGTACGAAGTGACACATGGCCTGACAAGAAGCGGTGCGGATCTCGGCGTGTTGAGCCACCGAGAGTGGAGGCAGGTGAAAGAGCTCTGCACCATCCTTGCCAGTTTTGAAGAAGCCACCAAAATGGTCAGTGCGAACAATGCCCTTGTCAGCATGAGCATTGTGGTGATCTTAGTTCTGGAATGATCGTTGGACACTCTGAAACAACAGGTCCCGCCAGCGACGGAGGAGGAGACGGACACAGATGCGGACACGGAGCCTTTCTCTCCGTCAAATCCACAAGGCCCGACAGTTTCACAATTTCATCGGTCTTCATTAGGCAGTGGTTCAGGGTCCAGGGCTAGTGCAAGGTGGCGCATCAGCTCTCATGGTGCATCATCTCATGCATGTCAGGGCTGTGTTGAAGCAGTGCCGGTGGAAGCGGAGGAGGAGTAGGAGGAGGAGGTATTCCTAGACACCGACGTTACCAACGTCCCTGCCTTGGAAAGAGGTTGGCATGAATTTGAGGCGGAGGAGGAAGATGAGGAAGATCAGTTTGCTAGTGCCCCTCGACCCAGAGGCTTGGGAAATCAAGGCTCCATCTCTCACATGAGTGCTTGGATGCTCCATTTCCTCCAACATGATCCTCGCATTAAGGCCATCAAAATGAACAACAGTTACTGGGTGGCCACCTTCCTGGATCCCCGGTACAAAACAAAACTCAGCACTTTCCTTCCACCCACCCAAATAGAGAGTAAAATGCAGGAAATGGAGACCTTGCTGATTGATCAACTGGAGACATCTGTTGCGTCTGCTTCACGTTCCCCAAATGTCACGGTGGAACAACATCAGCGATGTGACAGCAGTAGAGTGCCAAGTAGCCATAGCGGCAGCAGCAGCAGCAGCAGGCAAGGTGGCAGAAGCCTAATGGGTGACCTCTGGCAATCTTTATTTACCACCTCACCAATGCATGCAATGCAGGGCACACATCCAACACACAGAGACCAGCTTAAGATCATGGTGCACGACTATCTGCGTCTCAACACCGATGTTTTTGGATGTGTTCCGGACCCAATAGACTTCTGGGTATCCAAAATGGACGAATGGCCCGAGCTCGCTCGCCACGCCATAGAGGTGTTGTCCTGCCCAGCAGCCAGCATCATATCTGAGCGGACCTTCAGCACAGCTGGAGGAGTCATTACAGACAAACGCATCCGGCTTTCCACAGATAATGTGGATCGTTTGACTTTCATCAAGAGGAATCAGACATGGATCTCTGATGATGTTGTGGCCCCAATTGCCGAGGTCACCGATTAGGTGCCGGTCTACTTCACATTCCTCTTCAAACAGTAATGGTCCTCTTGAAAACTTTTTTTTAAAATGATCATTTCTTACTGCAATTTTTATTCTCTTTTCCCAACAGTTCATTTTGCTGGTTTTGCTGTGAGGAGTCTGTAAAGACAACAAGGTTTCATGAAAAAACAGTATTCCATTTTATCACTTTAACATTAGAAGTTTTCACATTGTCAATGGTTTGAGGTCATGTTGCTGTGAGATACAGCTATAATTATGGTCCTTTGGAACAGAAATGTGGCTTTTAAGTGGCATTTCTCCCTCACAATTTTTAATAGTGGCTGAGAAGTCATATTTATAATTTTTTGGGGTCATGTTGCTGTGAGATACAGCAATAATCATGGTCCTTTGGAACAGAATTGTGGCTTTTAAGTGGCATTTCTCCCTCACAATTTTTAATAGTGGCTGAGAAGTCATATTTATAATTTTTTGGGGTCATGTTGCTGTGAGATACAGCAATAATCATGGTCCTTTGGAACAGAAATGTGGCTTCTAAGTGGCATTTCTCCCTCACAATTTTTAACAATATAATTTTTTGGGTCATGCTGCTTTGAAATGCAGCTATACTACAGGTCCTATTATAAAAAAAATGTTGTTTCTAACAGACATTTGTTCTTCACAATTGTCCAAAGTGGCTCAAGGGTCATGCTTTGAATTTTGGGGCATTGTGCTGTGACATGCAGCTATAGTACAGGTCCTAATATAAAAAAAATGTTGTTTCTAACAGACATTGATTCTTCCCAATTGTCAAAAGTGGCTCATGGGTCATGTTTTGAAGTTTTGGGGGCATTTTGCTGTGACATGCAGCTATACTACAGGTCCTATTATAAAAAAAAAAATGTTTCTAACAGACATTTGTTCTTCACAATTGTCAAGAGTGGCTCAAGGGTGATGGTGCTGTCAGAAACAGGAATAGGTAGGACACTGTTAATGGACACATATTGCAAAATGACTTGTTTTTTGCAAGATCTTTAACATAGCTAGCAATCCCTGTATTGAGACAACCCATTTAATACAATTAAAAAAGAGAAACAAAGACATGGTGGGATTCCATCCTATTTTAAAAATGTGTTTTCTAGAATTAAACTACTAAAAAACTTGCATGTACAAAATAGCTGGTAAAGAAATTCCTCTGAATTGTACAAGGGAGGTACAGGAAGACTTGACCAGATGTAGGTTATTCAGAGACATGGAGTATGGAGCACGGACAGAGAACAAAGTACAGAGACAATTTCCTCCAGCACGTTGAGTAAAATGAGAAAAAGAATGCCAAGAAAAAGGGCACCTGGGTGGAACAGGAGCGTTAACCACATTTCCAAGTGAAGCTTAATTGGTCCGCACTCATACAGGGGGCAAGCGCTACCCAGGACAGGGACAGTATATGTCCAGTGAAACTAAAATGGTGGTTGAAAGACTCCTTTTTCCGGCACTTTTTAATCTGGGGTCATGCAGGTTTGGGGCTCATGCTGTGGCCCAGGACAGGTATAGTCAATGTCCAGTGACACTAAAATGGTGGTTGAAAGACTCCTTTTCCGGCACTTTTTAATCTGGGGTCATGCAGGTTTGGGGCTCATGCTGTGGCCCAGACAGGTATAGTCAATGTCCAGTGACACTAAAAGGTGGTTGAAAGACTCCTTTTTTCCGGCACTTTTTAATTTGGGGGTCATGCAGGTTTGGGGCTCATGCTGTGGCCCAGGACAGGTATAGTCAATGTCCAGTGAAACTAAAATGGTGGTTGAAAGACTCCTTTTTCTGGCACTTTTTAATCTGGGGTCATGCAGGTTTGGGGCTCATGCTGTGGCCCAGGACAGGTATAGTCAATGTCCAGTGAAACTAAAATGGTGGTTGAAAGACTCCTTTTTCCGGCACTTTTTAAATCTGGGGGTCATGCAGGTTTGGGGCTCATGCTGCGTTCCAGGACAGGGATATTCAATGTAAAGTTCAAGTAAAATGATGGTTCAAATCATACTGCCTTCTGGCACTTTTTAATTTGTGGGTCATGCAGGTTTAAGGGTCATGCTGTGGTGCAAGACAGGGATAGTGAATGGTCTGTGATTTTTTTTCTGTGGCTTTTATAACCTAAGTGTGTTGCCTAAGATGTAGCACGTATTCATTTGACTGTTGTGGATGTTAATTCCAGCTTCTCCAGCCCTGTTTGGGTGTAAGAATGAAGGTGTTGTTGCTCTCCCATAGACTTTAATGGTCATCGATCATAATCTATCATCGACCATCGAATATCTTGTCGATGATGGTCGACTATCGACCATCGACCGATGTCGATGGCCAACGTAATCGCTCAACACTATCTGCTACAGTCCATCAGGAAGAGTGATGAGATTAGGGGTATTACTGTAGGAAATGAACAATATAAATGCACTGCTTTTGCAGACGATCTCTTGTTGTATGTTACAGAACCTGAATCCTCCATACCTGCCCTGATGGACTTGCTAAATACTTTTGGTAGACTCAGCAACTTTAAGGTAAACTACTCCAAAAGCACGGCACTGAACATCCCGCTTGATAGTCAGTTAGTTTTATCCCTGGCAGGCCAATTCCCATTCAAGTGGGCGAACCCGTCGTTTGCCAACCTTGGGGTGCAGATACCGAATTGCGTTCATCGATGGTTTGATTTGAACTTTGCAGTCCTAGCATCGCGGATAAAGGGAGATTTAACCAAATGGGAAAAGAGGGACTTCTCCTGGTTAGGGCGTGTCAACATTATTAAAATGAATATACTACCCCGGCTCCTATATTTATTTCAGACAATCCCAATTAAACTGCCCAACTCCTTCTTCCTACAATTGAATGGATGCCTTCGACAATTCATATGGGCAAACAAGAAGCCGAGGATAGCTAGGACTGTCTTAATTAGAAGAAAGGAGAGTGGAGGCTTGGCACTCTCGGACTTGAGATCCTACTATCTGGCTGCGACGTCTGCCCGCATTGTAGACTGGTTCCACTGTAAATACTCGAAGTAGTGGGCACAAATAGAGGAACAGATATATAGGAGAACATTGTCCTCTCTTCCCTGGCTTCTTCCCTATCTGCCTGGTGTTAGAATACTTCACCTTCCTCTGATCACACAAATTACACTTTCAGTAGTCCGCTCATTGGGTAGGCAGTATGGTCTGTATTTCCCAGGCGGTCCTTGGATCCCCATTGGTGAAATCCCAGGGGTTCCCATTACCTCGCGTTGTCTTTTGTATAGTGAGGAGAGTCATCAACAGGCACTTCGTATTGGGGACTTTGTTAAGAATACTGCCTTCAAGTTATATGAAGACATTGTACCGGTGCAATATCGCTCCCCAAACACTTGGCTGCAGTTTCAGCAGATCAAACATTACTTTAAGCCACTAAATCTAGATTGAATTTCACCCGTGCCCTCACTGGCTTTGAACAACTGTGTGTTCAAAGACAGCAACCAACCCATCTTATTTCCACTCTCTACAGTATGATCATCGAATCTCAATCAAATAACAGGCCGACATTTCAGGATGCTTGGGAGCATGAACTGAGCTGCTCCTTCGCAGACGAGGTTTGGTCAAAGGCCCATACTCTATCCCATAAGACCTCGGTTTCTTGTCGGATACAGGAGCTTAATTACAAGGTGCTCACGCGCTGGTATCGTGTGCCCAAGTTGTTGCACTCAATCTACCCGCGCGTGCCAGACTCCTGTTGGAGATGTGGTAATGAGACAGGGACGATGTCACATATCTGGTGGGGATGCGAGATACTTCAGCCAATTTGGGAGGAAGTAATAGAAACAATTCAGATAATCGCTGGAATAGTACTGCAGAATTCACCGGAGGTTCTCTTGCTCTTTATGCTCCCTATGAGTTTGAGAGAGCTGAAGGGGAGCCTGGTCATCTTCCTACTGGCGGCTGCCAAGTCACTGGTCCCCAGGAAATGGCGTTCTACGCAACCTCCCACTTTGGCTGAATGGTTTAAAGAGATATTCTATCTCCAACGCATGGAGGAACTGAGAGCAGAGGCCAGCCAGACAACAGATCAGTATATGAAGAGGTGGAGGGAATGGGTATCATTCACGGGCTCGGACACATATAGGTCAAGGGCTCTGAGAGTTTGATCTTCTAGGCTAACTACCTAGCAGTACAAATATCTTTGGGCTTCTCATTAAGGGGCTACTTTCTAGGGATTCGATGTTATCTCCTTTATCTGTCTATTGAGGGTGTGTGGTGTGCCCGGTCGTCTTGCCCAGCAGCCTTTCTTTTTTTTTCCTTTGTTTGTTTACCTAAAATACTGTTATTTCGGCTTTAATGGTTGCTCTATTGGCACTTAATATTAGCAATAAATAGCTCTTGTCATGCTCGATTTATCTGACTTGTCAGATGTCTAAACTTAAATGGTTTTATAGTTAACAAAGCTCTACCACGATTATATGGCATAGGATGAGTCATCCTGATACGCAAGTACCATTTTCTTTATAACTTTTTGTGATTTTTAATTAATATGCTTGCTTGTTATGGCTACTCTTTAATATTTCTTTAAGGCTGCTTCTTTATATACTGCTATTATGTGTATATACATTGTCTTAATAAAGCTGTTTTGAAAAAAAAAAAAAAAAAAAAGAAACCAGAGCGGCTTGAAACAAACGGTGCATTGTAAAAAAAAATAAATAATTTGCATGAATAAAATAGTATGTGAAATAAGCTTTTTTTCAATACGACCTTTACTATTGGTGTCTTTTACAGTGACCTGACCCCAAAACCAGCAAAAATGCCCTTATGGACACTCCCAATAAAATTTGCACGAAGAAATGCAAACAGTTGACGTAAAGGCCCAGAAGACGCTGCAACGGTGACAGTAGGGCCAAAGCAGTGTGCGAATACCGGATGTGTGAGCTAAGACCTCGAGCCTTCCTCAGGAGACAGTCAAGACCCGGGTAGCGCTTGAGAAATTTATGCCAATACGAGAGCGCTTGCTCCTCCACATAAAATTTTAAAAAAGCTTTACATAGCACCATCACATCCTTATGCTTAAGCAACAATGGAATATTTTGCAAAGGATGTTTTCACATTATGCCATAAACTCATTGGGAATGGGCTCAAGGAGCTCAGGTTCCTGTCCATGAGTGTGGACAAAGTGAGCTTCACTTGGAAACGCTGGCTGACGCACCAGTTCCACCCAGGTGCCCTTCTCATTGGCTTCCTTTTCCTTCCTCTCGTTTTCCTTGACGTACTGGAGGAAACTATCTCTGCTCTTGGAGTGGCGAATGTATATATACGAATATACTTCATATAAGTGATGTATGTGGATGTATATGGTGCGTGAGTGGTGTTTTGGGATGTTTATGGTGTGTGATGTATGGGGATGTATACAGTGAGTAAGTGGTGTATGTGGATGTTTATGGTGTATGTGGATGTATATGGTGTATGAGCAGTGTGATGTATTTAGTATGTGAGTTATGTATGTGGATGTATATGGTGTGTGAGTGGTGTATGGGGATGTATTCAGTGTGTGAGTGATATATATGTATGCATGTATGTGGTGTGTGTGACCCACCCAGCTTTCCTGGACTGTTGGATAGCCTATTCAGCATTCAGGAGAGCTGGGAGATACTGCCAAACTGTGCCTGTACCTAAGCCATTACAATCAATATTTCTACTATACAGTGATTATACAGTAGTATATACCAGTGTACACAGGCATTGCACACGTTTAAGTGACTACAGTGCAGTAACATCTAGGGACTCACCAGAGACGTCTCCTGTGACTGGAATTGTTATCTTTCCCTTTTCTTCTCCATCCTGTCCAAACCGCCATGATGACTTCTTCCGACCGCGACTCGTCCCTGAAAAATTTACCACACAAACATCTTAGAATTCTATTTTTTTCAGCACTACCCTACCTGTGCTCACATCTGTACAAACTCAACATGGGGTGATAGGTGGAGAGGTTATGGGGTGATAGGTGTAGGTGAAAAGGTTATGGGGTGATAGGTGGAGTGATAGATGAAGGTGAGAGTACTGAGGGTTATTAGGTGGAGAGGTCATGGGGTGATGGGAAGTTGTATTTTATGTTGGCACTAGGATGCATAACACAATGGTGGGGAGTGGTAGGAGAGAGGAGTACAGAACACTGCTTGCAATCTCTTTGGGGGAGCAGATCACCATCCCCCTGGACATTGTGCTGCGGCTGTGCCTACAATCCGCAGAATCATATTGTGCAGGTTGAACTCCATACCCTGCATCCCCAGAAGATCATCCACAGGCATGATAAGAGATATAGGAGATAAGAGTTTAGTAATGTCATTTTTTTTTTAATGTTCTTATAATTATACAGATTTCACCTTTAGACTATGTTGGACTCATTAGATTATGTTGGACCAACATTGGTTTGATTGATTTATGTAATAAAATAGTGAAAGAGGGCTGATGTCAAGGAGTGTTTATTTAAATAAAAGTTTTTGTGCAATTTGTGTGTTTTTGTTTCCCATTTAATTCCAGTTTTAGTAATGACGGTATCTGACAGACACCTCTCCATTACTAGCGCTCGGGCTTGGTGTCAGCCAGCAGTAGTTTTTGTCATCCCAAGGCTGACACTAACCCCGTGTCACTATTGCCCCAGTACCTAATGCACCAGGGGTACTGGGAAGAGCCAGGTAACCCTCAGGAGCAGACCCTCTAATGTGATGGTCCACTTCTGGGGCGGTTGCAGGCTGGTATTTTTGATTGGGAAGGGACCAGTGCTAATGGACCTTCCCACTCTGATGGTATCAAGCTGCAGCTGTTGAATTTACCTTGACCGCTTATGGAAAAATCATTTATTTATTGAGAATCCTAAAGTGGGCACCTTCTGTAATCATTACAGTGGATGCCCATGTGCAGGTTCTCATTAAATAAATACATTTTCAGGAAAAAAAACACATGGGATTCCCCCCATTTTCCATAACCAGCCAAGGAAAAACAGATTAGCGGCAGCCTGATACTATCAGAATGGGAAGAACCATCGATACTGGTCCCTTCCCATTCTAAAAATACCAGCCTGCAGCTGCTTCAGAAGCAGATCATCACATTGGAGGGTCCGCTTCTGATGGTAACCGGCTCTTCCCAGTACCCCTAGTGTGTTGGGTACTGGGGTGATAGTGACACAGGGTTATTGTCAGCCTTGGGCAACTAGAAACAAAGCTGGCTGACACCAAGCCTGAGCGATAGTAATGAAGAAGCATCTGTCAGACACTTCCATTACTATCACTGGAATGATATGGAAAAAAAACTAATTGCACAAAAAAACCTTTTATTTAAATAAGCACTCCCCGACACCAGCCCTCTTTAACCATTTTATTTGAAAAAAATAGATCTAAGGTTGATCTGACGTAGTCCACCAAATCTGACGTAGTCAAAATGGGAACCTGTAAATAAATTTAAAAAAAATACACTCATACATATAGGTTGGATACCCTCTGCCCATTAAGACCGCCAGAGACAGACCGCAGCGGGCAGAAGCAAGGGGCAAAAGATAAGTGGGCAACACCTACCCCCTTGCACATTCAAACACACACACCCCTCCCCCACACACTCAAACACACCCCTCACACGCACACTGAAATACACACACCCCTCACACGCACACTGAAATACACACACCCATCCCCCACACACTCAAACACACACACCCCTCACACGCACACTGAAATACACACACCCATCCCCCACACACTCAAACACACACACCCCTCACACGCACACTGAAACACACTTTCAGCCACTGCACACACACCCATCCCCCGCACACACACTCAGCCACTGCACACACACATCCCTCCCCTCACACACTCAGCCACTGCACACACACACATCCTGCCCCCCCCCACACCCTTTGCCACCCCCCTCCCCACACACCCACACCCCTGTTGTGCACTCCCCTGTCCTGCTGCCAGCATCCCAGCTCCTCTGCTAGAGAGAGGGGGCGTAGCCACGTGGGTCCCACTAAGCCCCCCCCCCCCCTTTCCAAGTAGTGCTCTCCGGGACTTCCTGAACTCCTAGCTTCCTTTGAAGCTACCAGAGCATCACAGGCGGCGGTGGAGGACAATGGCTTGATGCCGCTTACACATAGATCCTCCGGCAACTCTTCAGCTGCGGGATGTTAAGCAACTCAAGCGGGGGGGACGGGAGACGGCCCCCATTAGCAGGAGTTTCCCACCCAACCTGGGAGGGTTGGCAAGTATATGTATATGTTGTGTGTGATGTTTGTAGATTTATACAGTGTGTGAGTGGTGTGTGGGGATGTTTACGGTGTGTGGGGATGTTAGCGGTGTGTGGGGATGTTTACGGTGTGTGGGGATGTTTTTAGTGTGGGAATATATATACAGTGTGTGATGTGTGGGGATTTATACAATGTGTGAGCTGTGTGTGGGAATTTATACGGTGTGTGAGTAGTGTATGGTAAAGTGACCAGACGTCCCGATTTTGTGGGGACAGTCCCACCTTTGCAGCGGTGGGACGCTTAATGTCCCGCTGTCATTGCAGGGCCTCTGTAGAAATACCTGAAAAAACTTTGAGATTCTTAGTTCACATGTTTTTGATCAAAAAATGCTTAACCAACCCCCGGCTTTAACGGGATCTCAAGGCGGATGGTCCTACTCTATTCTTACCTCTCACTAGAGTCATACAGACTTCTCATTGGGTCAAAAAACCTCCATAATCCAGAGAGAAAAAATAAAAAAAGCACCAGCCTTGCTAGCATAGTGCACCAATATAACAGCCTGTGGAAGTGGGTGGGGTGCAGGAAACCAAAATGGAGGCATTCATTCCTTCCTATATAGGTTAAAAGCAATATGTGCCAAGTAGAACGTATAGTTCTGCACAAAAAACATCTCTGAAAAAACACAATGCGAACCTATTGATTAGCCGGATCCCTATTTTGCGCGATGGGACATCACTCAACACTGGATAGACTATTGAGCATCCAAGAAAGCTGGGTGATGCCCCAATCCCCACAAATGGCATCCAGCTTTCCAATGATAGGAAAAATGGATGCCATGAGTGGGGGATGGGATATCACCCAGCTTTCCTGCATGCGGGATAGAATATCCAGGGTCCATGAATTCGGTGGACTTAATCGGATCAACCTTGGATCTATTTATTTAATACCATAGTTAAAGAGGGTTGTAGTCGGGGTGTGTTTTTTTTTTAAATAAAGTGTTTTCCATGCATTATGTGCTTTTTTCCCCCCATTTATTCCAGTGTTAGTAATGGAGGCATCTGACAGACACCTCTATATTACTATCTCTTGGTGTCAGCCAGCAGTGGCTTTTGTCACCACAATGCCGACACTAACCCTGTGTCACCATTACCACAGTAGCCAACGCACCAGGTATACTGGGAAGAGCAGGTAACCATCAGAAGCGGAGCCTCTATTACCACTGTATTGAGGTAACATCCTATCTGCAGAGCCTGTGTACACTATTATCTACCACTACCACTATATGGTCACTGTGCAGTGGTAATATTGGTAGTAGTGTAATGGATTAGGTTTAGGCACAGTTTGGCTCTCCAATGTCCAGAAAACTTGGGTAATGCCAAACCCCTCAATTAGCTTTCTTCCAGAGCCGTTACACAGTTGGGTGTAGTAGGCGTGACCTTTTGTGAAGGGGTGTGGCTTTATACAAAGAGGGCATGATCTATGCAAATTTTGGGGGTGCTGCACATCCCTCTTTCGCTCCCAAAAATTCTGGTAACCTTACTTGGCAAAGGGATAACACTCCTTTCTGAACTTCCCTAGGCATACCTTACAAAAAAAAGTCCTATATTTGGTGAGTAATATATAAAGAAAGAGAAAAAAAGCAGCAGACCAAAGAAGAGGAAAAAAGGGTGCCAGCAGCAATAGCTTTGATATAGGAGAAAACACAAAAAATAGAAACAGATAGGTGCTGTGATCAAGGACCTTAGGTCTGAAACGCGTAAGCGTTGGATTGTCATCATGTGCTTTATTTGTATTTTCTAATCTCATGTATGAGACATTTTAAATAATTTCTAATGGAAAAGGAATATTTTTAGTTTAGTTTTTTTACTGGATTGAAGTTTTATTTTTCCTCTTTTGAAAATGTTTCTGCTATATGAGTACCCACCTTATATAGGGTGAATCACACTGACCATCAATAATCATGCAAGCAAAAAGTCAACAAGAACAACGATCCTACATGTCGTGGCCATTTGATATAAAAGTATATCATAGCTAATAACAAATGCAATAGTAAAAGTGCAGCAATTACATAAAAAAAAAAAATCACTCAAATTTGGATTTGTATTTCAAATTTGTCAATACTGACATGATTACAAGGAGTGGGGGAGAACATTAAGGGTATTTTCATACGGCAGTTTTCAATAAATTTTTCAATCCCCAAAAAGTACCTTTCCTTTGCAGCAGAAACGTACCCTATAGTTTTAAATAGGGTGCCTATGCCTAGGCTTGAGGCCTAGTAGACGCCGGAACTGCCATCACAGAGCGGGCAGCGTGATGACGTCATGCCTGGAGAGCCAAGGTGAGTATTATTCTTATTTTTTTAATGGGGGGGAGGAAATACCTATCATAACTGGCCCTATATACCTGCCTACCTTTCATAACTGGCCCTATATACCTGCCTACCTGCTATAACTGGCCCTATATACCACCCTACCTGCTATAACTGGCCCTATATACCTGCCTACCTGCTATAACTGGCCCTATATACCTGCCTACCTGCTATAACTGGCCCTATATACCTCCGCCCTTTTCCCGTTTCCCGTTTCCATCAAGATGGATTTCATCAAAATTCTTGGAGTCTGGTTCAGCATGGAAGGAGCAGAACAAAAGTCTAGGGAGGAGCGCTTGTCTAAAGTAAATCAATGTTTCAGCTTGTGGAGCCTCAGGAAGCTCACCATGGAGGGCAAAGCATTGGTTCTGTGTAATGAGGTCTTGCCCATGCTTCAGTACACCGCGCACGCCTGGCCCCCCCTTGCCACTGTTTGCAAGGCCATTACCAGAGCCATTTTCTGGTTTATCTGGGGTTACAAGATGGATCGAGTCAAGTGGAGCATCATGTACAAAGATCCTTTGAAGGGTGGAATACCGAACATCTCCACCTTGCTGAGGATCTCCTTTATTTGTGATTATGTTCGCCAGACCATCATTCAGAAGAGTGGCTCTGTGGGCAGATCTGTTTCCCGCTACTTCCTTTTGCCCCTTTGGGTGGGATCAGTGGGAAAGCTCCTACCCTTACAACTGCGAAACACCAACATCCTAGACAAGGATGAGGATTAGACCCTGTTCTTCTCTCCCACCCTCTTCCCCCCTAAGTGTCTGTGTCTTTAAATAAAGCTTGAGAACTGTGAACGTCCCCTCCTCCCCTCCCTCGTTCCCTCATTTCTCTCTCCCACTTTCCCCCATTACCTTTCTCCATTCTTAGGTTCAGGCTTTAGTACAGTAACAGTAGAAATGTACATGAATGCTAGTGTAGTGTTGTATGATATATTAGCATCGGTTAGCCTGGGATTTACATGTCCCATAGCTGATAGAAATAATGTATTCATTTACTTCTGTATTGTGTCACGTGGTTGGATGTATGCTTGCCTAGACGTTTGATTGTAAATAAAAAAAATGCAATCAAAAAGCTGCAGATGAGCAACTCTGGTTTGGCTCACATCCCTTATACTTTCTAAAGACTCAGTGAGTCACAAGCAAATTGAGGATTTGTTACATCCAATAGCGGGTACTTGAGCTTTCAGCTCTTTTCCATAATGCCTTGTCATATATCACCACCACATAGTGACTAAATAATACCTCCACACCATGACCTCATATCAACACTACATAGTGACTTAATAATACCACAGCACCATGACCACATATCCCCTCCACACCATGATCTCATATCAGCACCACATAGTGACTGTATAATACCTCAACACCATGACCAGGTATCACCACCACATAGTGACTGAATAATAACACCACAAAACCACATAGTGACTGACTAATACCACCATACTGTTCCTGAATATAAACCATGACACTACTACACTACTCTACACTACTCCACCGCTATTCACTATCATTTTCCCCAGCGCATAAACGACGTGAAGAAGTGACATGTCGCTTCTTTCTCCCAGTGCGTACTGTGCACAGGGGAATATACTTTAAAATCATAACATTTAATGAGTGTTATTCTTCTTTGGGGCAGAAACTACAAAATTTGATGGTCATTAAGTACTTTTCAGACCTGGACCTTAAGGGGTTAATTTGAAAAGATTTAATTCACTTAGAAATTGATGACAGCAACATATTTTTCAAAAAAGTTGGGGCAGGGTTAACAAAAGTTGTAAAATTAAGTGGAACCAAACTAAAAAAAATACCTGAAGGGACAATTTTCAAGTCTCATAACACATTTGACTAAAAAGAGCATGTTAGAGATGCAGAGGTGTAACAATCTGTGAAAAACTATATCTAAAAATTGTGGAAGAACTTCAGGAAAATATTCTTCAATGTAAAAATACAAAGACTTTGAATATTCCACAAACCACAATATCATCAAAAGATTCAGAGAATCTGGAAAAGTTGATATGCACAACGAACAAGGCCGACAGTCAACATTAGATACTCATGATTTATGGGCCCTAATGCTGCACTGCATTAAAAACAGGCAATATTCAGTCATGCAAATGACAACATGAGCTCATGAAGACTTCCAGAAATCATTTTCTGTGAGCACAATTTGCCATGCAAGCTAAAACTCTATCATGCAAAGAAGTCATACATCAATACTATTCATAAATGCCATTGTCTTTTTTGAGCTAAAGCTCATTTAAAATGGACTGAGGCAAAATGGAAAACTATTCTGTGGCTAAATAAATCAAAATTTTAAATTCTTTGTGGAAACCATGGATTCCACATCCTGTGGACTCAAGAGGAGGGGTATCATCAGCTTGTTATCAGGGCACAGTTTAAAACCCTGTGTCTCTGTTGATATGGCACTGACAGCTTACAGATCTTGAAAGGCACTATGAATGCTGAGCAGCGTATGGAGGTTTTAGATCAACATATGCTCCCATCCAGGCAACATCTTATTTAGGGAAGGCCTTGCATATTTCATCAAGACAATGCTAAACTACATACTGCGTCCATCGCAACAGCATGGCTTCACATAAGAAGAGTCCAGGAGCTGAACTGGCCCCTTAAGGCAACATGTATGAACGGGACTGAGCCAGAAGTCTGGCATATTGTTGCGAACGGCGCCACAGCCCGCAACTCGAGCTGCGGGCGCCGTCGCAGCTCTGCCTGCGCCTCCGCTACCGGGGCGAGTGCCGCCGCTGCCCGAGTGTCGTCCCCCTGCACACGGGCACTCACCCGGCCGCGCTCTTGTGTCTCTGCAGCCTTCTGCTGCCCTGCGCGCGCGTCCCCGTGCTCTAGGGCGCGCGCGCTGGCTCTGTGAATTTTAAAGGGCCAGTGCACCGGTAATTGGCTAATTGCCGGGCACTGCCTCTATATTACCTGGGCGCTTGCGCCCATTCCCTGCCGGATCTTTAGTGCCTTGCCGATTGAGAAAGCGTTCCCAGCTGTCTAGTTCTGATCTACCGTGTACCGTACCATTTACTACCGTCTCCTGACCACGAACCTCTGCTGCCTGCCCTGACCTTCTGCCTGTCCAAGACCACGAACCTTAGCCGCCTGTCCTGACCTTCTGCCTGTCCCTGACTACGAGCCTGCCTGACGATTCTGTACCACGCTATACCTCGGCTGCCACCGCAAGCAAGTCACGTCAGGGGTAGCGACATGGTAGACTCCCGCCGCAGCAAGTCCATCCCGCTTTGCGGTGGGCTCTGGTGAATACCGGGACCTACTTAGACTCCGCTCCCTGGTGTGGCTTACACCATCGCTTGCGGCGATCCAGTGGATCCACTTCTAGTCCGGGACCGTTACAGTAAGATCCGGCCAGGGATCCCACCAAGGTACCGTGGCGCAGTTTGGCGGACCTCTCTCGTGTGGTGGCCGAGCAGTCTCAACACCTGGCCCAGCAGGCGGAACAGCTGGATCAGTTGACCACCATGATGCAGCAGCTTGTCACTACCCAGCAGCAGCCGTCACCCCCGCTCCGGCGACACCACTGTCTTCGTTGGGACCCAAGCTTCGTTTGTCGCTGCCTGCCAAATTTGATGGTGACCCCAAGCTCTGCAGGGGATTCCTCACCCAGTGCAAGATGCACATCGAGTTAATGGGGGACCAATTCCTGTCTGAACGTTCCAAGGTGGCGTTTGTGGTCAGCCTGTTGTCCAGGAAGGCCCTGGCCTGGGCTACACCTCTCTGGGACAGGAGAGATCCGGTGACTGCGGACCTGCAGACCTTCCTCTCTGAATTCCGCAGTGTCTTCGAGGCGCCAGCACGGGCATCTTCTGCGGAGACGGCACTCTCCGAACCTGAACCTGCGCCAGTGCGAAACCTCGGTCGGAGACTAGGCGGTACAGTTTCGCACCCTGGCATCAGAGTTATCCTGGAATAACGCCGCACTGTGTGCCACCTTTAAGAAAGGCCTTTCCAGCAGGGTTAAGGATGCCCTTGAGGCAAGAGATTTGCCATCCTCTTTAAGCGAATTAATCCACCTGGCCACCCGCATTAG
>JAODAL010019666.1:0-71411 GCA_025379985.1 Phyllomedusa bahiana
TACAACCAGTGCTCCAGCCTACATAAGGAGTAACGGCTTAGCTATAGCGCCCTGAAAAAAAAAGGCAGCCCAAAAAAGGGGGGATATTAAAAAGGAACATTAAAAGGGAACATATTGCAAAATGACTTTTTTTGCAAGATCTTTAACAAAAAAAGCAATCCTTGTAGCAAAAACCCCCCTTTAAAGCATTCATTGGGGTAATTTCAAAGAAAAATTAATTATGTAAATAATAAAATTTTGTTCAGATTTCTACATATTTAGATTTTTATAATTAAAATCTTACAAAACACTTTTTTTTTAATCATTTATTTTGTTCATAAAAAATGTAATCAGTGGGCACTTTTTTCTTCATGGGCAAAAGCCTGCACATCAACTTTCTGGACTTCAGGTGACCAACAAGATCAACCATAGTTTCTTTTTTCACTGAATCTATTCAAACGCCTTTCTTTCAAAGCCTTTTGGGTTTGAAATCACGTAGGGAAATACAATAACCAAAACCGAAAAACCCTGATTGACACGGATTTTGGAGATTTTGGGTTTTTTAATTTAATTAATTAAAAATTTTATATTTAATTTTTACAGTTATTTTTTTATAAATATTTTTATTATTTTAGTGGTGAAATTTGAGAAATAATGATATTTTTGCCTTTATGAAATTCTTTTGTCTACAAATTTTGGCCCCAAGTCAACCACTTTTAGCGGGGTTGGCTGGTAATTTAAAAAAAAAATTGGGGGATGAGCATTGTGTCAACAATCTTATCAAGTCAATATCAAGGGGGGGAAACTATCAGTCGATAGTTTTTAATAGTTTATCGCCGACCCCCATAAAGTCATGGAGGGGAAACAACAGCTTCATCTTACACCCAAAACGGGGGGAAAAAGCTGGAGTTAACATTCACAACAGAAACTGGATATTTTAAAACATTTGAAACAAAGGTTAAAAAAACACAGAAAAAATTCATGGGCTAAAAAATTCATTATGTTCAAGGGGAAACAAAAAACAGGGGATGGCGTGCCCCCGGGGGTACGGGGTACGCTAAAAGGGGGGCCCCTTTTCCCACAAAACAAACACCGTTTTGGAAATGGCACATGGGAACTGGCAGGAACCCCATCATTTTTTTGCACCATGGACCAAAACTCTCACATAGTGGTGGCAGCAAGTACTCCCAAGGGGAACGAAAGGGTTTCGTTTGCAGGTCCAGGGGCCCATTGGTCAACGACCCCCCTTCTCAAATTCCTCATTCTACGCCCAATTTGTGTGGGTGAAGCAATTTCCAATTTTGATTTTGGAAAATTGGGTCAAGGGGGGTGCACCCATAACCGCGTTTCATTTGATGGGCCCTTTAAGCATGGCAAAACCTTTTTTTTTAAACCTTTTTATTGGTTCATTTTCGCGGCAGCCCCCCCAAACCCAAAAATTCCCCTTTATGACCCCCAGAATAAAAAAGCCAAAAAAAAACAAGTATTTGAAAACCATTTTTAGTGAAAAAGGCAGGGGCTTGCCTGTCCTTAATGCGCATGACCCCCCAAAACCCCACAGAGCCCTTTAGACCCCCAAAAAAAAGTGCCCGAAGAAAGTATTATTCGAACCAGATTTTTGTGAAGTGGACATTGACACCCTGTCCTGTACTGCAAGACCCTCAAACCCGCATGATCCACAGATAAAAAATGCCGTAAAAAATATCTTTGAACCCCTTTTAGTTGAACTGAATTGAAATACCTTCCTTTACCCAGCAACCTCAACCTGCATGACCCCAATTTAAAAATCCCTAAAAAGGAGTCTTTGAACCAACATTTTAGTTGAAAAGGACATAGACTATCCCTGTCCTGGACCGCAGCATGACCCTCAAACCTGCATGACCCACAGATTAAAAAGTGCTGGAAAAAGTAGTCTTCGAACCACCATTTTAGTTGAACTGGACATTGACTATGCCTGTCCTGGACCCTTAAATCTGCATAATCCTTAGATTGAAAAGTGCTTGAAAAAGGAGTCTTTGAACCACCATTTTAGTTGAACAGGACATTGACTATGCCTGTCCTTTACCACAGCATGACCCCTAAACCCGTGGACCTTGGGAGGAAAGAACCCTGCACCATCCCTGTGATTTTGAAGAGCGTGCGCCAAGCCTGAGAGCCCCCGTCATCACCAGAGACATCCACCTAGCTCATCCAGTGAGCTGTCACAGAGATATAGCGGCCTTGGCCGTGCTTACTAGTCCATGTATCGTAGTCAAATGGACTTTGCCGGACACAGATGCAGACAATGCGCTTGAGATTTTAGATGTTATGTGTCTAGCCAGGGCAGGGATAACTTTTCTGGAAAAGAAATGACAGCACGGCATCTGGTATTGGGGGCAGGCAAGGACCATGACGTGGTGGAACCCATCTGTGTCCACCAGACGGAAAGGCAACATTTCCAAGGCCAAAATCCTGGCAATGTCGACATTCATGCTTTTGGCTTTGGGATGGTTTAGGTTACAGTGTTTCTTAGGCTCCCACACCTGGTAAACGGAAAGCTGGCTGCCAGACTGGCCACTGTACGGCGTGCAGGTGAAACTGGTGGAAGGAGAAGGGGTAGGCTGTGTCTCTGGTGATACTCGGGCGATGGTGCAGGCTGAAGTGGAGGCTGATCCTTGCTCATGCTGCTGAGGGACATGGGCAGCAGAAGAACGCTTGTTCTTAAAAATGGCAGAGGAGGTGGAGACAGAGGGTGTGACAGTGGTTGGAAGCCCAGGACCGGTGTGGCCTTTTTTCGCCAAGTGTTCCCTCCATTTCAACTCATGCATTCGCTGCATGTGACTAGACATGTTGGTGGTGGTTAAACACTTAAGATTTTTCCCTCTACTGATGCGTTTATGGCAAATGTGGCATATGACATCACTGGGAGAATCTGAGGCTTAATCGAAAAAGGCCCAGGCTTCAGAGGTCCTGGACCTTTTCGATGGCGATAAGCGAGAAGCGGTGTTTCCGCTGACCAGGGTTGGCGGAAAAATCTCAGCGGACTTGAGCGACAAACCACTCTCTCTTTGAGGTGGGACCCGTACTGACACTACCCCATCGTCTTCCTCCTCGTCCAGTGAAGTAGCACTCGCAAGCAAATTCGGCTGAAAAGACCACGTTGGATCCGCAATGTCATCATCATCATTAGCACAGGTGACTTCCTCGTTCTGACATTCTACATCATGGAGCTGTGGGCTACAAGCAACAGGCACTGCAAGGCGTTGCCGACCGCTCGGAATTTGTGTCAACTGACCGGTTTCCTTCTCCTCCTCTGATGGCATCAGCGATTGGGCCTCAGAGCAGACTAAATCATCTTCTTTGACCTCTTGATCTTTTGAAATGCCTTCTGACCCCAACCGCATTGTGTCATCAAAGAGGTCTTCAGAAAATGGATTATCCACAGTGCTGGGTACACAAGTTGACATTTGGCCTGCCTTTGCTTCAGGTTGGATAGATGCCGACGATGATGATGACATTCGTGGCCGTGACTGGGAGGACGAGGAGGTAAAACTGCTGGATGCAGGTTGCATTAACCATTGAAGAACAGATTGGCTTTACTGAGATTCACAGGGCACCTACCCAGTGATGACAGGCCTGACGGTCCTGCAACTGATGATGAGCTGGCATGCATATTGTCACCAGCACTGGAAGGAGCACCTTCTGTTGTACCTCCTTGCCCTACACCCCTCTTTGCTTGCTTACCACCTGCGGTTCGCTCCATGTTCAGAAAGATAAAAATTTCAAAGGTATGGAAGAGTTTTTCACAGTCTCTTATTGAGAAACTGTACTGCCAAGACGGCAAATCACAGGTATTCTTAAATCCCTCTAATTTCCAACAGCCAACTAGGATTAGAAACAGAATTGTTTCTATCAAATATCTGTGAAATGCGTCCTGGTGGAAGAACCGTAACACCAAATCAACAGTGTTCTTCCTTCAGTCTCTGAGATTTACAACTGCCCAGTAGGACAAAGCAATTGCTAGTTTTCAACAAACTATCGTACAAGTGCACGATTAGCACCAAACTGAGATGCACTGAGTGAAATAGAAGTATTAAAAAGTTATATGGATTACATATTGCTGTTTTGCTAACACTGACAACAGGTGGCAGTTACTATGAAATAATGTGTAACCCAATTTGCGTATAAGTGCACGATTAGCGCCAAACTGAGACGAACTGATTGAAATAGAAATATTGAACAGTTATATGGATTACATATGGCGGTTTTGGCACCACTGACAACAGGCAGCAGTTACTATGAAATATCTGTAAAACAATTTACATACAAGTGCATGATTAGCGCCAAACTGAGATGCACTGAGTGAAATAGAAGTATTGTACAGTTATATGGATTACATATGGCGATTTTGGCACCACTGACAACAGGTGGCAGTTACCATGAAATAATGTATAAACCAATTTGCGTACAAGTGTACGATTAGCGCCAAACTGAGACGCACTGAGTGAAATAGAAGTATTAAAAAGTTATATGGATTACATATGGCAGTTTAGCCAACATTGACAACAGGCAGCAGTTACTATGAAATAATGTGTATACCAATTTGCGTACAAGTGAACGATTAGCGCCAAACTGAGACGCACTAAGTGAAATAGAAGTATTGAACAGTTATATGGATTACATATGGCGGTTTTCCACCACTGACAACAGGCGGCAGTTACTATGAAATAATGTGTAAAACAATTTGCGTACAAGTGCACGTTTAGCGCCAAACTGAGACACACTGAGTGAAATAGAAGTATTGAACAGTTATATGGATTACATATGCCGGTTTTCCACCACTGACAACAGGCGTCACTTACTATGAAGTAATGTGTAAATTAATTTGCGTACAAGGGGGCTATTGGCAAAAAATTGGGACACACAGACACCAATAGAAATGCAAACACAAAAGGGACAATTTCACCTCAGGACGGAGGTCTGCTGGCCACAAAGTGTTAAAAAAAATGCTATTTCCATGTGAGTTCAGGACAGGAGAGACTAGACTGCACAATATACACCCTCCTTTCCGCCCAAACCCTTCTCCCTTTCCCCCACTCCACCCTCCCCCCCGCCTCCAACCCTCTCGGGTGCAAACACTAGATTTCTTTATAAGTCTCTCTCTAACTAAATCAGAACTTAAATTCTCTAATCCTACTATATCCTAAGCATCAAAAATAGAAGGATCGTTTTCTGTATAAAAGAAGACTGCCTCTTAGAGCTGTTACAACAGCTATTGGGACGGCAATCAGAGGTGTTGCTCTATAGTCAGATCAGTGAGAAATGTGCCTCAACAGGAAATGCAGTTGCATACATAAAACAAGCTCATGTGACTTTTGCAGCCAATGAGATCCATACACCACCCACAGATGACGTTGTATACCCCCCTCACCCACTTCTATGCTCTGAGCTGATTGTCTGGCCGCCAAAATTACAGGAAGCGCTGTAAAAGGCGCAATTGTAAATTTGATAAAGATTATCTATAAGATTTTCACGTAAACTATCGTGTCATCAGGAAATTCAGATAAACATAAAAACCGTGCCGATTTCAACTTTTGTCGATACTATCGCTCATCCCCAATAATAATAATAATAATCTTTATTTATATAGCACCAACATATTCCGCAGCACTATACAATTTAGGTGGTATAAGTACAAACATAAACAAACATAATACAGAAAAAGCTACTTACAATCTATTAGGGTGTATGGGTGAGACGACAGGTAAGAAGTGCTAGGTTTACAATGATCCTGCCATGTTACATAAATAGAAGTTGGTTTACATAAAATTTTGGTGAACCTGCCACCCTGACAGTACATCTATATACAGAAAAGTGCCTGTGAGTGCCCAAGTGTAGGGAGTGACAGAGGTGTGTGATAGCAGGTGGGGGTTAGCAATTAGGGATCTTGGTAGGCCAGACTGAGAAAATGTGTTCTTAAGGCACTCTTAAAACTATGAGGGTTATGAGTGAGCCTGTGCGGTAGCATGTTCCAGAGAACAGCAGCACATGTAAAATCTTGCAAACGGGCATGGGAGGCTCGGATGATTGAGAATTGTAATCTGATGTCATCAGCAGGGCGGAGAGACCGGGTAGGGTGGTAGACAGAGATGAGGGAGGAGATGTAGGGAGGTGCAACACTATGGAAAGCTTTATGGGTGAGAGTGATAAGTTTATGTTGTATCCTGTACTGGATGGGCAACCAGTGTAGTGGGTAGAGGCATCAGTATAGCGGCTGGAAAGAAAGATGAGCCTGGCTGCTGCATTCAGGACGGATTGGAGAAAAGAGAGTTTACAGAGAGGGAGACCGATAAGCAAGGAGTTACAGTAGTCAAGACAAGAAAGAATAAGAGCAGCAATAAGGGTTTTGCGTTGTTTCCACAGTGAGAAAAGGACGGATTCTGGAGATGTTTCTTGAGGTGCAGGTGACAGGAGCAGGCAAGGGATTGGATATAGGGGGTGAAAGACAGATCAGAATCTAGTATAACAGCGGGCTTGTTGCCTAAGAGTTATGGTGGTACCACACACTGAGACAGAAATAGCAGGGCAGGGTTGGTTAAAAGATGGCGGAAAGACATGAAGTTCGGTTTTAGTGAGGTTTAGTTTCAGATGGAGAGAGGACATTATGTCCGAGAGAGTGGACAGACAGTCACTGGAGTTTTGTAGCAGGGCAGGAGTGAGGTCTTGGGAGGAGGTGTATAGTTGAGTGTCATCAGCGTAGAGATGGTACTGGAAGCCAGATGATTTGTCCAATGGGGGCTGTGTAGCGTGAAAAGAGGAGAGGTCCAAGAACCGATCCCTGAGGAACCCAAAGAGCAAGAGGAAGGGGAGAAGAAGTAGAACCTGCAAATGAGACACTGAAGGACCGGTCAGAGAGGTAAGATGAGAACCAAGAGAGAGCGGTGTCCTGGAGGTCAATGGTGCTGAACATGCTGAGGAGAAGGTGGTGATCAACAGTGTCAAATGCTGCAGAGAGATCCAGAAGAAGCAAAAATGAGTAGTTTCCCTGTGATTGAGCAATGAGGAAATCATTAGAGACTTTAGCTAGAGCAGTTTCTGTGGCGTGTAGGGTGCGGAAACCTGACTGTAGAGGATCGAGAAGAGAGTTAGCGGATAGATAGCGGATTAGGCGAGAGTAGACCAAGCGTTCCAGGAGTTTAGAGATGAAGGGACGGTTGGAGACTGGTCGGTAATAAGCAGCGCAGGACGGGTCCAGAGAGGACTTTTTTAGTAAAAGGGTTATGATGGAGTGTTTAAAGGACGATGGAAAGATCCCAGTGGGGAGAGAGAGGTTGAAAATTGCAGTTAGGTGAGAGAGGACAGCTGGAGAAATAGACTGGACAAGGTGGGAGGGAATGGGGTACTAGTGCAGGTGATAGGGCGAGCAGACAAGAGAAGCCTGGATACTTCTTCCTCTGTCGTCGGGTCAAGGGCTGAGAGCAGACTAGAAGACATGCGGGGAGGGACATGTTGAGTATTACTTGGGTATTGAGATGCAATGTTTTGCCGGATATTGTCGATTGTGTGGTACTGACAGTTTTGCGGCTAATTTTGGTTTTACAGATTCATAAATGTGCTTAATCCTACGAATCTCGCATGACACTCCCTCACCCGCACCTTGGTGCATTCTGTGCCTGGACCGACACTTTTGAATGAGACAAAGTTTGGACGTACAACTGTTCATACTGCAGACTGCCAAGGGGGCAGTCTCAACTGTTAAGGAGGGGGGGGGGGTGAACCGATACAGAACAGCTTATACACCATATTCAAAGAACTCAGCAGATCTTCTGCCAGTTAAGTCTTATGTCTGGTAGGAGCTCCATGTTCAGATACAGATCTCCAAATCCCTTGCAAAAACATAATAAATTCTGTCTGTCTTTAACCACTATTAGAGTGCACTTAGGAGCTTAGTGCATACTGTTTATACATTTCATTGCTCTTCAGCATGAAACAAAATTTGGCCTTTATGATCCATCATATTTTTACACTACTGACCCACTGCTATTACAGCCATGTGGATCCTCACAATTTGTATAGTCCTATTTGGACTACATTTACTCTATTTGCCGGAAGTGTATGTTTTTTTTTGTGTGGGACACAAAAACGTGGTATACCATGCTCTTGTTCCACACAGAAAGTGTGAAGGTTCGACAAATAAAGCAGAGGTATTCCAAATTGAACTGTTTGTTCTATTTAAATCTATGGATAGGGCACAGCTACATCGTGGTAACTGTTGAGTTACTTTTTATTCTACAGTATTTCGACATACCTGCAACATAGAGAGTAACTGGTACCTGTGTGCTTTACGGTTATTATTTAATCTGCTGCTATTTTTTGTAGTGTTTCAATTCATTGTAGTGTAATTTTCCTTCCAAAAACAGAAGTGCCCCACAGAATCTTCCCCAAGGACCTTCACAGAACTTACTGTGGTTCCCTCAGCTACTAGACCTGAGAGATAAAAAGTGACAGTCCCAATGGCTATATAGAAGTTTGTACACAAGTAGAGTTCCTGCCAGTGTCAGACTAGTTTTTCCTGAGCCCTCAGAGGAAATAATTTAGGGGGAAGTTTCCATCCATAGATAACATGTTTATGACTATTTTTAATGGTATTCCAAACTTTATTGCTATCATTGTACACACAGGGCATAGACTCAAAAAGATCTAATATGTCATTTATAAATCAGTTCATTAAAAATATACCCTACTAAGTGCCTGCAAGGTAAGCTCCAAATGGGATTGTCCTGTGCTGGGTCTAGAAGACCATTGTTAGAGCCTGGACCCACTAGAGGGAACTCTGGTATTCTGTCGGGCCAGGCTTTGTTTCCAAAGCCAAAATCAAACTTAAATGAGGTAATTTTCCTGACTTTTGATTAATCCAGTATGTCTAAATCAGGACAGGTAAAAGTCTTCCTCATGTTTATTTGCTCCTCAGATAATGGTGTAAGTATTTTTAATATGTCTCTTTTGAGCAGAATTTAATTGTACCATTGACTATAAATTTAGTGTTAAACAAATTGTCTAGTGTTTTTAATAAAAGAGTATATAATTCATCTAAGGAAAGTCTTAGCCAAAACTTCATCTATTTATTGGGTCAAAAATAGCTCAGTGTCACTAGTAAAATACCTAAATTGGGAAAATCGTAGATAAAACACTTTTTATGGTGTAATGGACTACTACGTGAATTCATGACTTGGCTTCATTTATAAGAGATCACATTTAACTCAGTATAGAACATTCAGTTCTCTGTTACCCAGTAGATATAGGTTGTGCTATGTAGTTAGCAGCTTGTATCTATCTATCCATCCATCCATCCATCCGTGCTGGACTATGTAAATGTTGTATTGCTTTTGTCAGCTATGATTATGCTGTGTTTTTCTCTGCAGAGGAAGGGAAATTGTATTATTTGTATTGTGCCGTCTAACAAACATGGGTCTTTAAGTGTGATATACTGTTTATATTGTACATGAAGGCGATCATACAACTCTTAATTTTGGTTGTTTATTCATTGCCTGATGGTTGCTTTCCCCCAGTCAGCTTCTAGACATGCTTGTGATAAATAACTGTGTAATAAATAATCACATGCTGTCCACTAAAGGTATAATATATAATCCCATGCCATCATCTGAAAGGGTAATGTATAATCCCATGCCATCTAATGAACATGTTAGATACAATCCCAAACCATTGACGGAAAGTGTAAAACTGGAAGGGAACTTAAAATGTCTATTCACAAATGCTAGAAGTCTTGCAACCAAAATGGGGAACTTGAGGCGCTAGTTGTAGAGGAGCTGATTGATGTGGTAGGTATTGCCGAAACATGGCTGGACTCCTCGCATGATTGGGCGGTCAACCTTCAAGGTTTTAATCTATTTAGGAAAGACAGAGCGAACAGGAGGGGAGGAGGAGTGTGTGTGTCTGTATGTAAGGAGTGATAAGAAGGCAAATGTGAAAGAGGTAATACAGGGCGGAGTACCTAATGATGTGGAAACATAGTGCTTGGAAATACAAGGGGGGATTAATGCAGAAAATATTAATTTCAGTGTAGTCTAAAGACCCCCGAACATCACGAAGAGAATAGAAGAACAGATGCATAATCAAATGGTGCGGGCAGCACAGGCAGGTACAGTGATAATAATGGGTGACTTTAATTACCCAGGCATTGACTGGGGTCACGGTTCTGCATCAACTGAAAAGGGAAGGAAGTTCCTCAATCTGTTAGAGGATAATTTTATGGAACAGTTTGTGGAGGAACCCACTAGAAGTGCTGCTCTGTTGGATCTGGTACTTTCTAACAAAGCAGAACTTTTCGGAGCGGTGACGGTTTCTAAAAATCTTGGTAACAGTGACCACAATATGATTAATTTTAGCGTAAACTGGAAAAAAGAAAAACAGAGCGGGAGGGCAAAAACATTTAATTTTAAAAGGGCCAAATTTTCCTTATTGAGGGACGCCATACAGGACCTAGACTGGGAGCAGCTATTAGCAAATAGTGACATAGAAGCCAAATGGGGGAGCTTTAAATATACTTTGGGAAATTTATTGCAAAATATATTCCTATGGGTAACAAGTATAGGCGACTAAAACTTAAACCAACATGGCTTCTATCTTCTGTTAAGAGGGCAATAAACAATAAAAAAAGGACATTTAAAAAATATAAGTAAGAGGCCTCAGCATCAGCCTTTGAAAATTACAGAGAGTTTAATAAAATCTGTAAAAAAGTGATAAAAGCAGCTAAAATTCAAAATGAAAGGCAGGCGGCGAAGGACAGCAAGACTAACCCCAAGAAATTATTTAAGCATATAAATGGCAAAAAGCCATAGTCAGAGTAAGTAGGACCCTTAAAAACCTGTGATGGGGAGCTGTTCACTGGTGACCAAGAGAAGGCAGAGGTACTAAATAGGTTCTTCAGCTCAGTATATACTATCAATGAGATAGTAGTTGATGGGGGTGGGCCAAGTGCAGATGTAGGTGGTGCCAATACTGTTAATTAGTGTTGAGCGATTTTTATCGACAAAGTTGAAATCGGCAAGGTTTTTATGGTGATCGAAATTTCCAGATCATGCGATAATTAAGAGTTAAAATCTGAGCATCATCTATAAGATCACGCCTTTTTCCCGGCGCTTCCTGTAATTTTGGCGGCCAGCAAATCAGATTACAGAATAGAGCAGAGTGAATGTGTTGTGCGACGTCATGACTGGGATGTGTATGGTTGCGATTGGCTGGAAAAATCACATGACCTCGTTTTACTAGAACAGCGTTTCCTGTTTCAGCCTCAGTGCTCTCAGCGTCTCATAGGATAGGACCTGCGCCCTGCCTGTGGCCAAACAGCTCAGCGAAATTAGCCCTATTTCTACACAGAGAAACCTCTACATTAGCTGTGATCCTTCCAATTTAGTTTAGAGATTTGAAGATTTTATGTAGTTAGCTAAGAATTTTAAAGCAGCATCTTTCCGCTGTAAATTCCCGGCGGTGGGAGCGGTGGGGGGGGGGGGTCCGCGTGCGAACACAAAACAAGCTCTATCTATAAAGAACACTGGATAAAGTTTCACCAAGACTTAGTGTAGACATTGTAGTGGAAACTTTATTATTAACAGTTTTCTATTGAAATATTTCCTGGATATTTTGGCAGCCTGAACTTATATTGGATACACATCATTTTTAAATAACTGCAGGTCTCTTTGTTAGCTGGGAAAACTCCACTTTTTTTTATCAGTATACATTTCAGATAGGTGTTCATTTTTCAATTTACCCATTACACCTGTGACTGTTTATATATCCACCTTGCAGTTAAATTACAATACAGCAATCTTGTAGTCAGCACAGGTTGTTTGTTGCCAAAAATACCGTGTATCGTACGAAAACATCACAGTTACTGTGTTTTTTGACTTTTTTTTGCGCACTCCAGCATTGTTCATTGAACGCAGCATTCCACGAAATCTTAAAACACAATTCTATATTCACCACTGGTGAATTGAAAGGTGCACAAAATACCGTTTATTATATCAAAACATAACAGTTACTGTTTTTTTGACTTTTGCGCACCCAGCATTGTTCATTGACGCAGCATCTACGTAAATTTAAAACAGCAAATCAAAATTAACCACAGGTGTAGTGAATGGTGCAAAAAATACCGTTTTTATATATCAAAACATAACAGTTACGTGTTTTTTTGACTTTTAATTTATCCACCCAGCATTGTTCATTTGACGCAGCATCTACGTAAATCTTAAAAAAACAGCAATTCCCATATTCACCCACAGGTGAATTGAAAGGTGCAAAAAATAAACCCTTTTTTATACCCAAAACATAACAGTTACGTGTGTTTTTGACTTTTGCGCACCCCAGCATTGTTCATTGGGCGGTAGCATCTACGTAAATCTTAAAACAGCAATCTATAAATTTACCACAGGTGAAATTGAAAGGTGCAAAAAATACCGGTTTATTATATCAAAACATAACAAATTTTTGTGTTTTTTGACTTTTGCACACCCGCAATTTTTCATTGACGCCAGCATCTAACGTAAATCTTAAAACAGCAATTCTATATTCACCACAGGTGAATTGAAAGGTGCAAAAAATTTCGATTATTATAACAAAACATAACAGATAAGTGTTTTTTTTTAAATTTTGCACACCCAGCATTGTTTCATTGACCCAGCATCTACGTAAATCTTAAAACAGCAATTCTATATTCACCACAGGTGAATTGAAAGGTGCAAAAAATATTGTTTTAATTATACCAAAAAAATAACAGTTACGTGGTTTTTTGACTTTTGCGCACCCAGCATTGTTCATTGACGCAGCATCTAACGTAAATCTTAAAACAGCAATTCTATATTCACCACAGGTGAATTGAAAGGTGAAAAAAAATTTACCTTTTAAATTTATACCAAAACATAAACAGTTACGTGTTTTTTTGACTTTTGCGCACCCAGCATTGTTAAATAACCAGCATCTACGTAAATCCTTAAAACACAATTTCTATATTCACCACAGGTGAATTGAAAAGGTGCAAAAAAAAAACCTTTTAAATTAACCAAAACATAACAGATACTGTTTTTTGACTTTTGCCCAGTCCAGATTTTTGATAGACACCTTGCAGTTTAAATTTGAATCCAGCAATTTTGTTTTTAAATTAAGGGATTTGAGAATAGCTGTGATTTCCATCTTTTAATAAGAGACTTTCCAAAACTATTCCATACCTTCTAAAATTTTTTATATTTCTGAACATGGAGCGAAATGCGGTGGTAAGCGAGCAAAGAGGGGGGTAGCCATGGAGGTAGAGGTACGGAGAGAAGGGGGCTCCTTCCAGTGCTGGCGACAACAAACCCTGCCAGCGGATCGTCAGTTGCAGGACCGCAGGCCTGTCATCGCTGGGTCAGGGCCCTGTGAATCTAAGTAACGAACATCTGTCGCCAAGCTGGTCCTTCATGGTTAAGCAACCGTTGCATCCTAGCAGTCCTTAACCCCTTCCTCGTATCCTCGCATGTCACGGCCACAAATGTCGTCAGTCAACAGCATCATCAGCATCCGACCAACATGAAGCAGCCCAAATTTCAACACGTGTACCCACCACGGTGGATAATCCATTGTCCCTGAAGATCTCTTTGATGACAAAATGACTGTTGGGGTCAAAGTCATGTTAAAGATCAAGAGGATTATTTAGTCTGGTCTCTGACCGCCCATTATATGATTCCATCAGGAGAGGTGAAGGGAAGCCGGTCAATCTGCAAAAATCCCGCGGCTCGGTCAAGCATTGTCAATGTCCCCTTGCTTGTAGCCGCTAGCTTCTGGATGTCAGAAAGTCAGGACGACCTAGTCTACCGTGTGTTATGATGATGAATGAACAACATTGCGGATCCATCCTGGTCTTTTCCCGCATAATTTACTTGCTAGCGCTTCATCAGTGAGCGAGGAGTAAGACGATGGGGTAGATTAATAACGGGACCCACCACAAAAATGGAGAGGGCGGTCGCAAGAAGTTCCGATGATATGATTCCGCCAGCCACGTCAGCGTCAACCCCGGCTCCTACGCATTCTTATTCGCCTCCAAAAAGGTCAGGACCTCTCAAGCACAAGCCTGGGCCTTCCTTTTGACAGGCACTGATTCACCCAGCGATGTCAAATGCCGCCTTTGCCGTAAACCATAAGTAGAGCAAGAACCTAATGTGGGTTAACCACCACCAACAATGTCTAGTTACATTGCAGCTAATGCATTAGTGTTAAATGCAGGAAACTACTTTGCCAAAAAAGGCCAGACCGACGCCGGCCACCAACCACTAGTCACACCCTTTGTCTCGCCGCCTCCTCCTTCCTCCTCCGCTCACCCAACACAAGCGTTCCTCACTGCCCATGTCACACAGAGTCATGATCATGCGGATCAGCCTCTCGCTTCAGCCCTCCACCGTCGCCCGAGTACCCACACACGCCACCAGAAGACCCATCCAATCCACCTTCTCCTTCCCGCTGCATTTGACGACCTGCACGCCGTACAGGCGCCCAGGTCTAATGCAGCCGCCTTCCATGTACTTCCAGGTTTGGGAGCAGAAGAAGACACATAACCCAAACCATCCCAAAGCCCAAAACCTGAATGTCGGCATTGCCAGGCTTTTGGCCTTGAAATGTTGCTTTCCAACTGGAGGACACATGATGGATTCCTTCCGCCACGTCATGCCCTTCTCTACGCCTCCCCCAATACCGCAGATGCTGAGCAGGCATTTCTTTGCCATAAAAGCCGTCCCTGCCCTGTCCAGCCACGTGTCATCTAAAATTCAAGCGCGTTGTCATGCATCTGTGTCGGAAAAGATTTCCATCTCACCAACCCAGACACATGGACTAGTAATCACGGCCAAGCCGCTATAATCACTGTGACAAGCTCACTGGGTGCTGGGTGGATGTCTCCTGAGGGGGTGACGGTGCTCTAAGGCTCGCGCAACGCTCGTTCAAAACACGCAGGGATCGTTGCAGGGCTCTATACCCCCAAGGTCTCTGGAGGCATCAACGTCCCAGATACACCATGCCTGATGAAATTAATCCTGCCTTGGAGACCGTTCCACACACAGGTCAGTGAGCTGTGGACGGCTTCTCTCCGCAAATTGAGACCGACGATGCGCTGGCTAGGTGACAAGAACCTTGTGCCAGGCAAGGTGGTGTTGGGCTAAAACGTGCGAAATCCTGCTGTCCGTCCCTTTTTTTTTTTTTATAATTTTTTTATTTTTTTTTTTTTTTTTTTATTTTTTTTTTTTAATTTTTTTTTTTTTTTATTTTTATTTTATTTTTTTTTTTTATTACTCTTAAGATCGTAGGCTGGAGCACAATCCCTTGCCTGGCACATGTCATGAACCTGTCGTCCAGAAATTTCTAAAGACTACCCGGGTCTGGACTGCCTGCTGAAGAAGGCTCGAGGTCTGAGTTCGCACTTCGTTCCGCCGTCTCCACCCGCTTCTTCCCGGCCTGGCTCTGCGTTGCAGCGTCAGCTCGGCCTCCCCGTCAACCGTCTCATGTTGACGTGGCAACACGCTGGAATGTCCACCCTCCACAAGCTCCGGCGATTGGGGCAGCAGCGCAATGTCCATTACGCATTACCAAAGGTGACACAAGGCCTGACAACATGCGGTGCGGGACCTCGGTGTGTTGAACCACCTGAGAGTGGCGGCAGGTTGAAAGAGCTCTGCACCATCCTTGCCAGATATGAAGAAGCCACCAAAATGGTCAGCTGCGGACAATGCCCTTGTCAGCATGAATCATTGTGGTGATCTTAGTTCTGGAACGATCGTTGGGACACTCTGAAACAACAGGACCCCGCCATCGACGGAGGAGGAGACGGACAACAGATGCGACAACGGAGCCCTTTGCTCGTCTTCTCTCCGTCAAATCCACAAGGCCCGACATTTTCACAATTTCACATTCCGGTCTTCATAGGCAGTGGTTTCGAGGTCCGGACTAGTGCAAGGTGGCGCATCAGCACTCAGGAGTGCAGACATCTCAGCAAGTCAGGGCTGTTGTTGTATGCTGTGCCCGAGGCAGCGGAGAGGAGGAGGAGGAGAGGAGAGTTAATTCCAGACACATACCGATGTTACTGACGTCCCTGCCTTGGAAAGAGGTTGGCGCGAATTGAGGGCGAGGAGGAAGATGAGGAAGATCAGTTTGCTAGTGCCACCAGCGACCCAGAGGCTTGAGTGAAATCAAGGCTCATCTCGCACATGAGTGCTTGGATGCTCCATTTCCTCCAAACAGTTGATCCTTCGCATTAAGGCCATCAAAATGAACAACAGTTACGGTTGGCCAACCTCCTGGATCCCCGGTAACAAAACAAAACTCAGCACTTTCGCTTCCAACCCACCAAAATAGAGATGTAAAATGCAGGAAAATGAGACCTTGGATTGATTCAACTGGAGACATTCTGTTGCGTCTGCTTCACGTCCCAACATTCACGGGTGGAATCAACATCAGCGACTTGACAGCATAAGAGTGCCAAGTAGGCAATAGCGGCAGCAGCAGTCAAAGTGCGGAAGCCTAATGGTGACCTCTGCAATCTTTGTTTACCACCATTCACCAACGCATGCAATGCAGGCAACACATCCAACACACAGAGATCAGCATCAAGATCATGGTGCAACAGACTATCTGCGTCTCAACACCAATGTTTTTGCATTGTTTCCTGACCAATAGACTTTCTGGGTATCCAAACTGGACGAATGGCCCGAGCTGCTCAATCAACGCCATAGAGGTGTTGTCCCTGCCCAGCAGCCAGCGTCATATCTGAGCGGACCTTCAGCACAGCTGGAGGAGTCATTACAGACAAACGCATCCGCTTTCACAGATAATTGGATCGTTTGACTTTCATCTAGATAATTCATGCAGGAATCTCTGATGATGTTGTGGCCACCAATTGCCGATGTCACCGATTAGTTGCCCGGTCTACTTCACATTCCTTATCAAACAGAAATGGTCCTCTTAAAAACTTTTATATTTTAAAATTAGTCATTTCCTTACTGCAATTTTTATTCTCTTTTTCCACTTTATTCTCTTTGCAGAGAGGATACATGTATAAGGCAGCAATTGTCATGAGAACACCTATTCATTAATCCACTTTTATCTTAAGAAGTTTTTCCGCATTGTCAATGGTATTGAGTCATGTTGCAGAGAGAATACAGCTATAATTATGGTCCATTGGAACAAATGTGGCCTTCTAAGTGGCATTTCTCCCTCACAATTCTTTTAATAGTGGCTGAGAAGTTCATATTTATAATTTTTTTGGGGAGTCATGTACTGTGAGATACAGCAATACTCATGGTCCCTTCGAAGGAACATAAAATGAGGCTTCTAGTGGCATTTCTCCCTCACAAATATTTAACGATTGGCTGTAGAAGCTCATTTTATAATTAATTTTTGGGTCATGCTGCTTTGAAACAGCGAATACTCCAGTCCTAATCTAAAAAAATGTTGTTTCTTCTAATAGACATTTGTTTCATCACTATTGTCAAAAGTGGCTCATTGGTCATGTTCTGAATTTTGGGGCATCTTTGCTGTGACATGCAGCTATACTAACAGGTCCAAAATCTAAAAAAAATGTTGTTTCAACAGACATTTGTTCTTCAACAATGTCCAAAGTGGCTCAAGGGTCATGCTATTATTTTTGGGGCATTTTGCTGTACATGGCAGCTATATACTACAGGCTCCTATTCTAAAAAATTGTTGTTTCTCAACAAACAATTGTTCTTCACAATTGTCAAGAGTGGCTCAAGGGTGATTGGTGCTGTCAAAACAGAATAGTAGGACCACTGTTAATGGACACATAAAGACAAATGACTTTTTTTTGCAAGATCTTTAACATAGCTATCAATCCCTGTATTGAGACAACCCATTTAATACAATTAAAAAAAGAGAAACAAAACAAGGTGGGATTCCATCTATTTTTAAAATGTGTTTTTTCTAAATTAAACTACTACAAAACTTGCAATGTACAAAATAGCTGTTAAAAAATTCCCCTGAAATGTACAAGGGAGGAACAGGAAAACTTGATCCATCAGAGTAGGTTATTCAGAGACATTGATATGGAGCAAGGACATGCGAACAAAGTACAGAGACAATTTCTCCAGCATGTATGAGTAAAATTAGAAAAAGAAAAGCCAAGCCAAAAGGGCACCTGGGTTTAACAGGGCGTTAACCACCAGTATTTCCAAGTGAAGTAAATTGGTCCCACTCAAACGGGGGGGCAAGCGTACCCAGGTCTTGACTGTTACTGAGAAGGCGGAGTTCTCACACTTGCTTCCGCACTCTGCTTCAGCACACAGTTTTTTGTTGTGCGTCATTAGGGCTTTTTAACCGCGTGTTAATGAGACGGACCCAGCCTGGGCTCTAAAACCGCACCCACTGTCACTCCGGCCGTGGGTCATGCTGTGGCGCCGGACAGTTCTGTCAATGTCCATTAAAAACTAAAATGGGGGTTTGAAAGACTCCTTTTTCCGGCCTTTGAAATCGGGGCCCAGACAGGTTTAATGGTTTTACTGTGGCCCAGGAAGGGACATATATGTCCAGTTAAAACTAAAAGGGGTTGAAAGACCCCCTTTTTTCTGGCCTTTTTAAACTGTGGGTCGACGGGTTTTAATGGTCATTTGCGGTACAGGACAATATAGTTAGTGCCCAGTTAAACAAAAATGGGGGTTGAAAGACTTTTTTTTGCGGCACTTTTTTAAATTGGGGGTCGCGGGTTTGGGGCTCATGCTGCGCCCGACAGGGTTATTCAAGTCCAGTTAAAGTAACTATGGTTAAATCTACTCCCTTCGGCACTTTTTTAATTTTGGGGTATGCGGGTTTAAAAGGGGTTCCATGCTGTGTCAAAAAAGGGAAGTAAAATGGTCTGTGACTTTTTTTCGTGTTTTTTTATAACCAAAGTGTGTTGCCTAAGATGTAGCACGTATCCATTTGACTGGTGGAGTTAATTTCGCTCTCCCCCTTTTTTTGGGGTGTAATAAAAAGGGTGTTTTGCTCCCCCCATAGACTTTAATGGAAAATCGTCAAATTGAGCCTCACATCAAAAAACCTTATCGTAGCGGCCCTATCGACTATCGTCGATCTCGATGCCAACGCAATCGCTCACACTACTGTTAATCATCTCTGCTAAAAATTAATTAGCTCAGTGTAGAAAAAGTCAACCCAGTTAAATAAACTGAATGGAACAAGGCTCCGGGCCCTGAGGGGCATTCCCCCAAGCATTTTTAAAAGAGCTCCCCGGTTATCGTGTCCCCCTGTACGTGATATTTAGAGATTACTGGTGACTGGATGACCAAGGGGGACTTCGCAAGCAAATGTATTCCCATCTTTTAAAAAAAGGGTCCAAGTCTTGCCCAGGTAAATTTTAACCCTAATTTAAAAATCTGTTTTTGGGGAAAAAAGTTGGGGGCTCATAAGGGACATTCAGGAGTGTTGACAAACACAAATTTATTAGATTTTGCCCCCATGGATTTTTTAAAGGGAAAAAAGCTGTCAACCATCTTAATCTGTTTTTATGAAGAGGGGAGAGAATCTGGGTACGGGGGAGCTGTGGATATTTTTGTTTTTTTACTTTTCAAAGGATTGACCGTCCCGCATAAGATTTTTTTTAAGTAAATTTGAATCCATTGGGGTTTGAGATAAAATTGTAATTGGATTAAAAATGGTTGTTTGGGAAATACTCAGAGAGTGGTGGTAAAAAAAAAAAAGACTCCTACCTTAGTGGGCCCCGGTTGTGGGTTTTTGGCCCAGGGTCAGTATTAGGGCCCCTCTTTTTAATGATTTATTATCGATTGTGGAAGGGACAATGCACGGTTTCGTTTTTTTCAATGACACCAACTTTCAGGGTAGTGCAATCTTGGGAAAGCTCATGAATTGAACAGACCTGGGGCACCTGATGCTTTGGGGATCCCCTTGGCAAATGGGGTTCAATGGGAATAAAGTAAAATTTTGCATCGGGAAAATAATCTAAGGCATCATATGTCCCAGGGGGAGAAAAACTTGGAGAATCCTTGTTGAAAGATCTGGATTTCTTTTAGACAAGCTCCCAACAGCAAAGCAATGTCAATCATCCCCTAAGGAAGTAAAATTTGTATTAAAAGAGGCATGGACTCGTGGGAAAGGGGTGTAATTTTGCCCCCTGTACAAAATGGGGGCATCCCCCCACCTAGAATAGTGTTCAGTCGGGGCCCCATTTTATAGAAGAGATGTAAAGAGGAGCTAGAGAAGTACAAAGCGAGCAACCAAACTTAAAGGGGGAAAGGCATCTTTGTTATAGGGAGGTTGTAGAATTGAACTTATTTAGTCTTGAGAAAGACGGCTTCGGGGGGACATGATTAAATTTTTATAAGTATATAAATGGTCCCCAAAAAAGTATGGGGAAAAAATTATTTCTGAAGACCCTCAAAAGATAAGGGGACATTCCCCCGACTAGAAAAAAAGGATTAAATCCCAGAGGAGAAGAGCGTTCTTCACGTAAGAATTGAAAACGTGGAATAGCCTGCCTAGGATGGTCCCGCAACTGTAGAGGGGTTTCAAGAAAGGGTTTGAACCTACCGGAACTAAAGAAAATTAATGGTTCGTAGCTAGTAAAATTCTGGATCCTGCTGGGGGAGGCTCTGGGGGCAAAGAAGGGTCTCCACGGGGGCAGATTGTTCTTGCCTGTGGGTTTCGGGCTTAACCAGTGGTAGGGCTGGGCTTAAAGTCCTTGTCTCTCTCCCTCACCTCCATTTTCCCCACCCCTGGTTGAACTTGATGGACAAGTGTCTTCTTTCAACTGTACTCACTATGTAACTATGTAGCTATGTAACTATGTGTAGAGGCTTGCTAGTTGGACCCCATAGTCAGGGCCGCCATTAGGACAGTACAGCTAGTGCTTTCCTTCGGGTTTGGCCAGACTGTTAAACAAAGGGGAGGGGGCTGTGCCATTGGCAGCTATCACCCCCTTATATCATAGGATTGGTAGAAAGAGCAGGCTATACAGGACAGGCTATCTCAATTCTATGCAGGTCCTTGCAATGCACATGCAATTGAAAAGAGCTATCTGTTCCCTGCCCCGCTGACTGCCGATGTTTGCCATTGCAATGAAGTCATCCTGCTGCCTGCGCTGCTGCCTGTCCTAGGCCCCAAGTCTAAAGCACCCGGCCTTAGACTTATGTCTTAGAACATGCCAGTAGTAGCATCCCGGGGCAGGTAGAGTGAGGACATCATGCTGGCTGTGCTGGAGACTACACAGAAGAGCGCAATTTTCAATTTGGGAATGGAGAGAGGTGAGTATAATTTTATTATTTTTAATGGGGTGCCTATATGCCTGCCCACTTTCTGAAAATGATTATATGCCTACATCCCTACAGCGGGGAAGCCATATATAGCTACCTACATACTGTGTAGCTATCTATTTACCTAATTGGGGACTTAATTATGTATCTTCCTAATAACTTACCTATTGCAATGCCCTATATACCCACTGGTGGCCCTCTATACCTACCTACTGAAGGGGACTATATACCTACCTTCCTACTGGGAGGGCTGTATTTACTGACTGGGGTCAAATATACTAGCTACCTACTGGAGGACGACCTGTATCCTTACCTACTGAAGAAGCGTATATACCTACCTATCTACTGAAGAGTCCTATATTCTTAGCTACCTATTGGGAGCTCTGTGTACCTTTCTTCCTATTGGGGGGCTCTATATACCTGCCTACTGGGGAGGCTCTATATATTTACCTAACTACTGGGGATATATATATATATATATATCTACTGCAGGGGGGCTATAAAACTACCTACTTACTGGGTGGCCTATATATCTACCTATCTGTTTTGGAGGCCTATCTACCTACCTACTCGGGGAACTATATATGCCTACCAACTTGGGGGCCCTATATACCTACTTACTGGGGGGTCTATATAGCTACCTACCTAATGAGGGAGCCCTTCATACCTACCAACCGGGGACCCTTTATAACTACCTACTGTACCTACTGGGGGATTATCATTTCCACTACTGCCTCAAAAGAAGAAAAGTTTGAGCACTTCAGATAGGTTGGTTGCCTAACTGTGTCTTGTTGTGTATGGGAAATGTGAAAGAAAGAACAGCTCTGTTCTAGAAAGTGAAAAAGGGTGTGAGGTTTTTTAAAAATGTGGGGATGGGGTGGTATGGGGGTTGGGAAGAAAAAAAATTTTTTATATTTAAAAAATATTTTCAAACAAACATCCCCCATTTTTTAGGTTCACCTGCCAATGCTCTTTTTCACTTAATTTTTAATCACCAATACTGGGGGCAATCATGCATTTAGGCATGTAGCATGGTCAGACAATCTCCTCATTCAAACCAGCATCAGTATGGGAAGAAAGGGATTTGAGGCCTTGAAAGTGGCTGGGGGGGTTTTGGGCCAGAAGGTGGTCTGATATTTTAAAATCTGATCTCCCGGGATTTTCATGCACAACCTTCTAGGGTTTCAGAAATGGCCGAAAAAGAAAAACACCAGTAGCGGGGTCCTTGGGGGGGAAATTTCCTTGTTATGCCAGAGGCAAAGGGGAATGGGGAACGGTTTTAGGGTAAAAGGCAACAGTGACTCAAAATTCCACCCGTTACAAACCCAAATAGGGAGAAGACATCTTAAAAGCACATACGGGGAACTTTGAGGGCAGTTTGGCAACACAGCAAAAAACCCACCCCCGGGGCCATTTCCTTTTCCCAGCTAAGAAAAAGGAAACTGAGGCCCAAATTTTTTGGCCCAATTTTCATCAAAATTTGGGACAGTAAAGGGTTTTGGGAAAAAAACGTTGCCGGGTTTCAGATGAGTCTCGTTTTCTGCTGCAAAAATTCGGAGGGTTAGGGTCGAATTTGGCGTCAACAACATGAAACCCAGGGAAACCTTTCCTCCCTTTGTATAAAATTTTTCGGGCCTGGGGGGGTGCTGCCCATGGGGGGGGAAATATTTTTTTTGGAACCCCTTCCCCCCTTGGGTTCCCCAATTGATCATCTTTCCCAAAGGGCCACGGGCCTCCCTGAAGTATTGATGCCCCATGCCCCACCCCTTTTTAGGGACCAAAAGGGTACCCAAAAACTGAAGGGCTACTTTCAGCAGGTTTAATGCCCAAATGTCATAAAGCTGGAATCATCTCAACGGGTTTTTTTTGAACATGACAATGGAGTTAACTGTACTAAAATTTTCCTCCAAAAGTCACCAATCTTAAATTTCCAATAGAGAAATTTTGGGATGGGGTTGAACCCGGGATTTTTTCCATAAAGGATGTGCACCCGACAAATCTCGGAAAACTGTGTGATGCCTTTTCAATAGGACCAAAATCTCTGAGGAATGCTTCCACCCCTTTGTTAAAATCATGCAGGGGAAAAAAATTGAGCAGTTCTAAAGTAAAAAGGGGGGCCAACCCGTTACTAGCATGGTGTACCTAATAAAGTGGGGGTGATTTGTACTTTAGACAACTTTGCATCAGATTATTATTCCTCCACTCTGTAATTTTGGGGCCTTTTTCCCTAAAACCCAAAAGGGGTTTTCAATTGCATCAAAAGGAAAGGAAAATTTGGTATCTAAAGGGATTTTCCCTTGCCCATTTTTACAAGTTTTAAAAACCCCTTTAACAAAAACGGGAAGTAAACTTACGTTTTCGGTAAGGGGCTTTATAGCGCAGGGGGTCCCCAACCTTCTTTCCACCAAGGAAATGATTTTAAACAAGATGATTTTTCCCCCCCAGCCCAGTGGGGGCGGGGGGATCAGGGGGTTGGGGTTTTTAGGGGCGGGGGTTTTGGAGGGGGTTGGTTTTTTTTTAGAATTTAACCCCACACAAAAAAAAAAAAAACCCCAAGCATAAATGTTTCATTTAGGGAAAGTATGGGGTTTAAACCCGTATTTAATAACTGCAGACCCATTGTCAACTCTGTGGGGCAGTATTAATATTTAAAAATGCTAAACCCCAAAAAGCTGACAATCGGGCGCAAACAATAAATCAAACTCTGTGGGTCAGCATTAAACCCTGAATAAAAATACATATGTAATCACCTCATTATAGAGAAAAAATGCCTCCCTGTAATATTATATATACAGAGCCCGTTTTTGGCCCCCCTTTTAATTAAATTTGACGTAATAAAGGCCCCCTTTTATTTAGAAGTAGATATAACCCCCCTTTGTGGGCCCGGCTAGGGAAAAAAGAAAAGAAAAATTACTCACCCTTTCCCCAGATCCCCCCGCAGAGACGGGTGCCCGGGGTCCGGGTGATTTCCCGCCGGCCATGGGTGTGACAACACATTTTGCATCATCCCCCCTGGCCGCTGATGAACCCCCTGTTGATACGAAAATCAGTGACACTGCATCTACAGCAAAAGGGAAAGCAGGAAAAAAGGGAATTTAACCATCCTTGCTTTCTCTATAGCGGATTACAACAGCCAAAGGGAGACAGAAAGCCGGGGCGGGAACTGGCGGTTAGGGCCCCCCGTTTTAGTGTGATTTTCCCCCCAATCCTGCCCATTCCCAAAACCCTGCCTAATTTTCCCGGGTGACCCCCCCCAGTAACGGCAAAAGAATTCCGTGGCCGGTTTTTCCCCACTTCGAACCTTGAGAAGACTTCCATCACCACCAAAATGCTTAAAAGTGTAAATAAATATATATACAGTATATATACAAAAAAATAAAATATATATATAATATATATATATAAAATATATATATATATATATATATATATATTCAGTCGAAACCAGAAGTTTACAAGCACTGTATAAAAAGACACATATGCATGTTTTTCTCATCATCTGACATGAGATCAGAATAAACCTTACCTGTTTTAGGGCAATTAGGATTATCCTTCAGCCACTTTGTAACCAGTTTGGCAGTATGCTTCGGGCCATTGTCCATTTGTAAAATCCATTTCCGCTCAAGTTTTAACTTCCTGGCTGATGTCTTGAGATTTTGCTTCAGTATTGCCACATAATCTTGTTTCCTCATGATTCCATCTATATTGTGAGGTGGCCAGTCCCTCCTGCAGCAAAAGAATCCTACAATATGATGCTGCCACCCCTGTGTTTCACAGATGGGATGAAGGCTTCCAAGCTTCTCCCCTTTTCCTCCAAATGTATCAATGGTCATTATGGCCAAACAGTTTAATTTTAGTTTCATCAGACCACAGGACATGTCTCCAAAAACGTAGATCTTTGTTTCTGCGTGCCTTTGCAAACATTAATCTGGGTTTTAAATGTTTCTTTTGGAGCAAAAGGCTTCTTCCGGCAGAGTGGGCTTTTAGCCTATGTAGATACAGTATTTGTTTCACTGTGGATAATGACACAATCTTACTAGCTTCCGCTAGCATCTTCACAAGGTCTTTTGCTTTTGTTCTTGGTTCGATATGCACATGTCAGAAGAAAGCACGTTCATCTCTGAGACACAGAAACCATCTCCTTCCTGAACAGTATGATGGCTGGACATTCTCATCTTGTTTGTACTTGTGTATAATTGTTTGTACAGATGAATGAGGCACCTTCAGGTATCTGGAAATTGTTCTGATTTTGATTTATTTCAGAGTAAGGGTATGTTCACACGACTGACTTGGATGTTGTTTTTGGAGCATTTCCTCCCCCAAAGAGCACCAAAAAGCCTCCACAATGCCACTAATTAATTTTCATTGATTCCTATGTAAAACAGCATTGTAGTTCACAGACGATAAGGTTTTTATGCGTTTTAGGTGCTTCTGTGGACAGTATTTTGGACCCTGAAAAAAAATTTCATGTCAATTCTTAAAGCGTTTTCAACGCTACAAATCCCCATAGGAATCAATGGCGAGCTTCAAAACCTCTTCCAAAACCTCTGTACGTTTTTAGACACATTTTTTGCACTTTTTTGGTGCATTTTTCGGCACTGTTTTTGCCTCTCCGCTCTACCAGTAAATGTAAAGGAGATGTCATTCCCTGCTAGATCTTATCTGCAACACAAGAGCCTGTTTATCTTTCTTACTGACAAACTTTAAGCCCTGTAGCCTTCTGTCCTGCTGTTAAAATCCCTCCATCATCAATGCCCCTCTAACAGGCTCAGCTAAGAATTGCAGAACTGAAATTCTCTGTGAATCAGCCAGATGGGAAAACCCTTTTACTCTACACTGTGGCACATGGAGTGTCTATGACACTGAATGCCAACATACCAGATCTGTGCCCATGTATATAAGCCCTAAGATTGCATCCGAAATGTAAGAGTTTTACCTTTTATTCTATTTGTCCCCATCTTTTGATTTTGTACCAGAATACCAAATCATCCACTGGTTACCACAAAAGCAGTGTGTGAGCCCTGGCATAATGTTAACATAACCTGATTATTCAGCAAAGTAAAAGTCTAAATAAAGCAGAGACTTGCCAATAATCAAATGTGTTCTTGTTTTTCTTAGCATGAGACAAAGGATGCAACACACTTGTACAAACACACTATATTCCCTATATGTTTCCTATGTCATTTATCATATTGCAGAACTTTGGAAAATGCTGAATTAAAGCTATAGTCAGAATATATATCGCTGTCAAAAATAATTAGTTCAATGCACTCTGATAAAAATAATCTGCTTACTTTATATCATGACCTTGGCCATGGTATTATTAAAACATTTCCCTCCACAAAGTCATTCATTTGATGAAATTTTCTTTCCGCATCGAATTCTGAAACAATTCTACAAGGTTTTGTGTCAGTCAAATCTAAATGATCCTTTAAAGTACTTTCTGAGTATTTACATATAAAGTGAATGGTTATGATGTGACGGAGCCACACACACAGCGAACCCTTGTCATACGGCTCTAGAAAAAAGTTTATTATGCTTATACTGGTGGACTCTGGTGTTATGGGGGAGGTATGGACCGCAGAGAGATGAATATAGCTGCATGTATCGCTCAGAAAGATTGTCCCACGTCATACCGCACCATGCATTATCACTGTACAGGGTGGATAGTACGCACAGCTGTTTGCACGAAGAGTAAAATACAAGAAAAAATGTAAGACAATTTTATCTACAGTATAGTAATTCATTATTGCAGTAATTCTCAACTCTGATCTTCAAATCCTCCTAGAGGATTCTATATTAAGTGTTACACAGGTAATACATTAATATTTTTCATTTTATATAGTGAAAATATATTTTGCAATTAAATGAGTAAGAGATAAAATGAGAATCGATAAAACAATACAGCAACATTAGGATGAATAGAGAAAAGTCCCTCCCCATAAGAGCTTACAATCTAATATATTGCTTACAAACTGACATATTCCATAGCGTTATACAGACATTGGCCCCTGTCCATATTGTGGCTCAAAATGTAAATTTCAAAGTGATCTATCTGTGTGTATGTTTTTGATGTGTAAGAGGAAACTTCCATAAACACAGGGAAAACTGTCACTGAAATAGAGGGCCCTGTGGAAGAGCTGTGTATGGGCCCCTTTTAAAAAAAAATTATTTATTCGTATAGCAATGTTACATTCCACAGCTCTGTACAGATATTGTCATTATTCACATTGTTCCCTGTCCCCACTGGGGCTCACTGACTAAATTTCAGATTAATATATTTGTATGTCTTTGGAGTGTTTTTTTGGAGTACAAGTTCACACGGCTAATTGCAGGGCGTACAGCCCACCGGCCCCATAGACTGTCATGGATCGCAACGCGTAAGCGCCGTGAATAAATGACATGTCACTAATCTCCCCACGCGTCGTATTGTACGCCCGGGGAGAGGAGGCGTAATCCATAGTTCTCTATGAGAACTATGTATGTAATGACTAGAGCGCATTCGCTCGGATTTGAGCGCAGTACACCGCAAAATACGTGGAGAAATGCGCCCCAATTTAAGCTGTGTGAACATAGCCTAAAGGAAACAGAGTACATGAAAGAAACCTATGCAAACATGGAGAGAACATACAGACTCCTTACAGATTTGTCCTTGTTGGGATTTGAACCCAGGTCCCCAGCAAGGCAATAGTGCTAACCACTAAGCTCAGGGCCATCTTTTCCATTAAACACACTAGGCAGTTGCCCAGGGGTCCCACAAGCATAGCGACTCCAGATGGTGAATGGATGTCCCAGGAATCAGGGGCATAATCGGTCATCGGCTACCTGCCCTGTCACTTAGTCTTGTACATTGCAGGCGTAGTCATGTAAATTCTTCAAATAAGATAGCTCTCTAACTAAAGATATATTCTATTAAGTACAGCATTTGTAGGAACCCAGATAAGAACTGTTATCCTGATTGACTGCAGGGGTGGTTAGAGGATAGCCTCATGTGGTTTGATGCCATATACTTGGGTAGCGCTATTTTTAAAACAGCCATGCAGAGCTAGCAGCTGTTCCGCTATTGAGAAGGCAGTGATAGTTCATTATCGTCCCTGCTTTTCCGATGTTCATGTATATACACATCGGCATCTCATAATGCATAGAATCCATATAAATGAACATAGAGCATCTATTAGATCATTTAAACCATACACTGTGACAGATCAAAAAAATTCGGTGAAAATGCACTAGCTATACATTTCTTTGAAGCTAGACATGGATTGTCAGAAATTAAATGGTGTGTATTGGACCAAGTTAATGGTAAAAGTAAGAAGGAGGTTAAAACATGCTTAATTCGACGTGAAGGCTATTGGGTCACTAAACTTGATGTTTTGTTCCGAAAGGGTTTAAAGAAAATCTAAGCTTGAAAGCCTTTCTCTAAAAATTTGAGTACTATTAAGCCTACAATCTTCATTCTGTGTTAGTATTATTTTAGTATTGCTTTAAATGTAATATATTGTAAAGATTTTTATTATTCTAGGTGGTATTTAAGCCTGTTTCAGTAAGAAGTACGCATGCTTGAGAAAGGAGTTGCAATACCTTAGAAACGTCGCAATCAGGTGCATGTCTCCCTCCTCGTTAAGGCGTCTCTTCACTATTCCTATTGGAACTTACCGAGATCACGCAAAGCTGATTGAAATGGATCGATAGCTGCAAAAACTTGAGTATACCAGAGCTCCTTTTCTATATATGTTTTTATATTTATTGTACCGATAAGAAAAGTCTTATGGACACTTTTTATGAAGCTTAAATAAATGGAAATGAGTACTTCATAGTCTCTTTTATATATCATATCTATATGAAGGGAAGCCAGGAGGAGGCTTTATTTGGGACTATGTGCTAGTGGTTATACTACCAAATAGACTTGAGATAAATTGGTATATATATACTTCAGGAAAGCATATACCTACCTACAGGGGGGTTATATACCTATCTACAGGGCGGCTATATATACCTACAAGGGACATATATCTACTACAAGGAAGCTTATATACCTACCTGCAGGGGTTATATACCGACATACATACAAGAGGCTGATATACATATCTACATACAGAGGGTATATATACCTAGCTACAGGGACCAATATTCCTATCTTCCCACAAGGGCTATATATACCTACCCACCTACCTAAAGAGAGCCTATATAACTACATATAAGAGAGCCTATATAACTTCATACTAGGAACATAATTCATACCATCATTTTGAGGGTGCCTATATAATTGCCTATCTAATAGGTGATCTAGATACCTACCTATTGGGGGACCTATAAATCTACCTAACACTTACCTAATTGAGGAATACCTACAAACAATAAAGGGGTTTACCTATTTGCCTACCTAGTTTGGGGATGTACCTGCTTACTATATTGGAGAATTTACCTCCAATATAGGGAAACAAAACAAGACAAAAGCTTTGTGCACAAATGGGAGCCCCATAGCCTTATGGGAGTCCTTTTACTTTTAGAAGCACAAGGGTGTTATTATTACCATTTGAAGTGCTACAGATGGGGAGTTTGTACAGAGGTAGGAATTGGCATTAAAATGCTGGAAAAGTGAGGAGTCTAAGATGTTTGTTTCGTAAAGTCTACAGTAAAGAGTTGTGGCTGGGTCATGGTGGTCTGGACTGGATTAAAAGAAAAAGGGAAAGAGAACTCATCAGAGAAGAGAACAACTCATCACAGAAGAGATCTCCTGTGAGTCCCTGGATGTAACTATACTGTAATCACTTGTGTGCGGAGCGCCTACTTACAATATGGCCACAATATTGGTTGTAGTATAATGGTTTATATTCAGTAATGGTATGGTGCATTATTCAGTCACTTTATGTTGCTGATATGTGGACATGGTGTGGAAGTATTTGGTCTTAGTGGAATTATTTTTAATATTCGCCTTGGGACTCTGGTTTAGTGTAGCAGTGTTATTTAATAATTGTATGTCTATTATTTAATAGTTTTATACATCAAACTTTCTGTTATAGCTTTTTGTATATTCAGGCACTGGTTAATGGTGATTCAATGTGTCACAGCATGGCACAACATGTTAATGGGGGGAGGAATTTCTTCAACCTGCCCTGAGCGAAATTTAGGCTAGGAATGTCCCTGATTGGACTCATTAAGTTGACATTCTGAGTTGGAATTCAAAGAACTCCATGGGGTGCAATAACAAGTATGTAACAGCAATATTTAGACACATGAGCATTTTTAAAGATTCTAATAGTCAATAGAGGTTCTCTTTAAAGATGTTGTCTCACCACGCTGTTACACAGAGCCAAAAGCAGCCTTCATTAATGTATCCTGTCTCTTCCTGGTCAGGCTCTGGGTGATTAGCATATCAGCTCAGTATACCAAAGTCTGCTAATTACTCTGACATGAGAGCAGGAGATGTCCATCTAAAGTCCAGAGAAGCTTCAGAGCTAAAGTAAACAATTGTAATTAGTCTCTAGTTTGTAACATCAGATAACACTCAAGCTCTCAAGATGACATCAGTTATGTGTGAAGAGCTGTGGGATGATGTCATCCCTGCAATCAGATAAGACAAACAGCAGTGGAGATAAGGGCAGAGTAGGTCAGTAACCTGAGTGCACTGAGAGCTAATAAAATCACTTTTATCTCCTCAACAAAGAAAAATAAACAAAGCAATATATTTGGAAAATGTCTACAAGTTAAAAGCTAATCTTTGTAGTGAGACAAATCCTTTACGTCTCAAACAGTCCTGATAGAAGGAGGAAAAGTAGCGAGGCTTCCCTGCAGCAGGGCAAAGATTTAGTTTGCTGCCCCCTTTTGAAAAACAAAATTCTTCTCTCTTTTATTTATCATTTGTACATTCTGTGTATGTGCTGGCAAGCATCTTCCTGCAGCTGCATTTCATCTTAGCCCATGTATACATTAGACATGTCTATTATTACACATGTTAAAGCAATAAGTCTCTTAAGTATGCTAATTTTATGTTTTACATTTGTTGGTACATAAAATGCCTGCTGATGTTTCTGCTTAAATTGTGCTGATGTTTACTAGCTCTGCTAAATAAATCAATTACATAAATCTAAACCCTAGCACCTCTGTAGATTAAGCCTATTCACAGCTTGGCCGCACAGACCCCCTCGGCCTCTCAGTTTCCTGGCTTATGCTTTGTTTTCAGTTTGCTCAAATATTGGCTGATAGTGTAATGTTTGTTTTTTCATTTTGAATAATGTGTTAAACTTTAGATTGCAGACACATGTGATTGTATTTGTGACGCATAGCTGCTCTTTAAACTCTGCTGTCAGATTGCTTCAGTGTGTTCATATCAGGATAGTGGGGTTGTATGCCTGCAAATAAATGGTGCAAAAGGAACATAAAGTGATGCAGAGGTAGCAGTAGCTACCGGGCCCTGCAGCCTGAGGGGGCCCAAAAGCTCTCCTGCCACATAAGGAGATACCAGCATTGTAAGTGGCACATGGTAGATGGGGGGCCCATCTCCCTTTTTGCACTAGGACCCCGGAGATTCAAGTTACGCCTCTGAAGTGATGTCAATGGATAGATAATGGCATCTGAATGCAATGCACATTAAAGAGTAATTCTACCCAAAAAAAACAGAAAGTCCAAACACTTTACTCTCCCCTTGATTTGCCTCTGCAACTGTTATAGATTTGATCGGAAACTCATGGTAGTAACACATTATTTCTAGAGCACTGTTCATATCTAATAGTAGCAAATCATGTGCTACACAAAGGTGTGAAGAAATTAGGAAAATTCTGAATCCTGTATCCTATCTACAGTTCTATAACCTCCGCTCTGTGCTTGTAAACCACATAAAATATTTTTGAGTAATGTCACATTTTTTGTATGTGTTTTTTTTCTGTAAATTATTAGTGTAGGGACTCGCAAGACATGAGGACCGTTGACGCTGGTTGCGAGCTTGCGTATTGGGGTCCCTTTACCAGCTAATACCTCATATTTAAAATTTTTCCAGTATGTAATTTTTTATCTGCCCAACTTTGCTGGGGAGCGGAGGGTGTCTGTGTTTTGTGTTGGACACCCAGAAAGTGCTGGGCAGCCCACCTAATGTAATAGTATGGCTGTCACTAATAGGTTGTAAGCCAGCATGGTGTAGCACACGTATCTGTATTTATTGCACCCTTCAGTATCGCCTTAATTATATGCAATTGTAGTACCAGCAACCACCCCCCTCATGCACTGAGATTGTGTGAGCGGTTGTTTTATTGGTATTTTTGCATTTGTGCAATCTCCCCATGTATTATACTGTGTCTTTTCAGCATGCTGGTGTGAACAGGTATTAAACTAATGTGCAGTTTTTTTGTTCCCCTAGCAAAGGGGTGTGTGAGCTGCTTCTCAGCAATTAGCTGCACCTGTTAATTTTTCCCAGGTAGCATATAGGCTAGAACTGCCTGCTACTGGGTTCAGTCTAGTCCAGCATTGAGCTGTGAATATGGCCCAAAAATTGTAGTGTTTTCTGAGCAAGTAATGTCCCATTTTTTGTATGTGTTTTTATCACATAAAGTATCATATCAAAAAAATCTACTTTGTTAGTATGAAGTTTAAAAAGTAAAGTTTCAACATTACAAGCAGGCAGATGTTAAAGAGGACCTGTGACATCTTCATTTGTGTCTGTTTTAGTAAATCCTTGTGTTCCCTATGAAATAACAATTCTGGAGCATCTTCTCTGATAACTCGGTGTTGTGCCGTTCCTCTGTTATTTCTCCTAGTAATGCATTATTGGACAAATCAGCTGGGTGTTACCATTCTAGTGTTTATTGGGTATGTCCCTATGTCAGCACTGATTGGACAATGTCACACTGTGCGGAGACAGCACCCCCCCCCCTCTCCAATTGGTAACACCCAGCTGACAGATTGGCAATGAATTTCTAGGAGGAAGAACAGAGAAACCACACAGCATAGAGATCTCAGGAAAGGTGCTCCAGAAGTGTCATATACAAGGATTTACTAAAACAGACATATCAAAAATGGCCATAGGCTCTCTTCAAGGGTATTTTCTCACATTGGAACTGCTATCATAAAGATGAAGCCACACCCACATATAGCTACATGATTTTACCACACATATTACAGTTTTACCAGCAAAATTGTGCATTTCAATGGCTACCACATTCCCTTTAATAAATTTAATTTTGCCTCCTTTAAGATTATATCCACCTTTCTCATAACCTTATAACGACTTTACACAGCAGTGAATTTTTTTCGTTTTCGGCTTTTTTTCATTTTAGCCTATGTCATCGACCTATGTGGGCTTGTTTTTGTTGGATAATTTGGCCAAAGGAACTATGCAAAGTAGATCAAATGTCATTAATGGGTTAAATTTGCAGTTTCTGGAGTCTAGCTAAGGAAGCCCCTTGTAATATAATCTTACACTCCAGTCCACCATGTAATACATGTAATAGGTCCACCAGAGCAGGAGTTTTTGATGATTAGTTCTTCTCTACTCTGACACATAAATGGGGGTCCTGAGCATGAGACCACTCCATAACATCCATATGTCTGATATATGCAATTCAGATGTTCCCTTGCTAACATCTAATATATAGTATGAGGTGATACATTGTAATATACATAGAAAAATAATGTATATATAGTAAAATAGTCAGATCCCATTTTACCAAGAGAAAAATGAATAACCGAACCCAGATCATTTTCTCTTTATAGACTAGACTAAACAATGCGAATGAGCACAATTCCCATAGGAGACGTTTCACAAGTGGATTACTACCCATTGTGCCAGTTGGTTTTGATTCTTTGTGTGAAATGATAAATGGAAGCAGGAGATGGGGACTATATGTTATATATACATTTCGCATGACATTCTGCATGCCTTTTTATTATTTTGAGTTGTGTTTTCAGTTTTCTTGGCATTGATTTCCTGCAATATTCAATATAAATAAATACAGATGTGGGCTGTTTACATTACACAAGTACTTTCATTTTGTTGGACCTTTAATATACCATCAGAGCAGCATGTTTTTATTAGGAGCACTGTATGTTACCTGGTGCAGCCGTGCTAGGAGGAAATATCCTAATGTGCTATCCGGGACCTTCATTTTCACTAATGACGGAGTTTGCCTCACGGGTTCCCTGACGTATGGGTGTTTTATATCAAGTGTTGCAAATAAAAAAGCTGTGGGGATCCTGGGTCTGAGCCCAAGCAAAAATTTAGAATGAAAATAAACCTGTCAAGTGATTTTTTGCTACCCTATCTGAGACCAGATTATGATAGAGGGACAGAATCTGTTATGTGATGGTTTATATAATTTGGAGTACAAATTCTGTGCAAAAAGCAAAGAAAATCCTGTCGGGAATCAAGAAAAGAAAGTAAAAGTCAGTTTTCTCTGTAAGATAAGGTTGAAAAAAGACACAGGTCCATTGAGTCCAACCTATAACATAACAGTGTTGATCCAGAGGAAGGCGAAAACCCATGTGAGACAGATGGCGATTGTCCCATACCAGAGGAAAAATTCCTTCGTGACTCCAAATATGGCATCAGGATAAACCCTATTTCTAGAATCTAGTAACCATAACCTGTGATATTATATTTTTCAGGAAAGACATCTAAAACTTTGAACTTGGTCAATGACTCCAGCATCACAACCTCATGTAGTAGCAAATTCCACAGTCTTACCACTCTGGCAATAAAGAATTCCCATTTGTGATGATGGTGAATCTTTGTCTCCTCTAGCTGTAATGGATGCCCTCGTGTCGTTGTTGCAGGCATAGGAGTAAGAGATTTGTATACTGACCTTTCACACATTAGTACAAGGAAATTAAATTGCATCCAAGCCATCTTTTTCCAAGCTGTTTCACACCTTATCTTGGTACTGCAGACTTCCCTTTCCCTTAACCCCTTAAGCCCTAGGCCTGAAAAGTAGTTAATGACCAGAACATTTTTTTTAGTTTTTGCCTCCTTGCATTTCAACAGTTGTAACTTTTTTATTTTTTCAGTTACACAGTTATATGATGCTTCGTTTTATTCGAGACAAGTTTAACTTTATGGGGGAATAGTGTAAGTTCACTTATAAATAATTGCAGAATTTTTTAATTTTTTTTTAAATTTTTTTTTGTTTTTTTACACCATTCACATTTCACACTTAAAAAATTGTTAGATTAATTCTGCAGGTTATTACTGTCATGTGGATACCTAATATGTGTAGGTTTTTTTGTGTGTGTAATATATGCACAATTTTTTTTATTAAATATTTATTTTTATTTTATTATTTATTTTGTTATTAATTTTTTTTACACTTTTTATGTTTTTTACTTTTCTTTTTTAAATCCCATGAAGGATGAACTTTTTTTTTTTTATTTATTTTTTTTTATTTACACTTAGTAATGTATTAGCATATTTATATATGCTAATACATTATAATCTGTGTCAGTCTGACACAGGCAGTGATCAAGACAGCACACAGTCTGTCCTAGTGACTTGCTTATTACACCGACAGCCCTGGGGCTACTCTAGGTTCCCAGGGCTGACTGTGCAGCCGTTCCCAGGGCTCTGTCGGGTCACCGGGTGTTCCGACTACCCGACAGAGCAGGGAAACCCTTTGATTGCGCAGTGATGATGATCCGCCGCAATCAAAAGGTTAAAACACCGGGTTACGGAGGTTTCCCCCGATCCCCAGTGCTCGCAGAATAATGCTCTGTGATCAGGGCTGTGTAGCACAGCCCCGATCATAACGCTGCTGCTGCGCCAGGCGCCGCAAACTCCGATGTCTGCAGCGTTGCCAAAAGACGTCGCTGTAGACGAACGAACTGCACCAGCCGACGTCAAAAGTCGGTGGGCGGTCGTAAGGAGTTAACTAACTTGGTTAGCTGTCAAAAGCTAACCAAAAAGCTGTCAATCACTGTATAACGGTGGGAAAAGCAGAACCTTCACTGTCTCTTAAGGAGTCCTACAAGAATTTATTCTGCTTATTATTCAGAAATCCTGCTCTAAATCATATAATTCTATAGGGATGTCAAACTAATTTTCACTAAAGACCACATTAGCATTTTGGTTGCTCTCAAAGGGCTGCTGGAGAGTTGCTATTGTGCCTGGGTAGGGATGTCAGAGCAATGCCATCCGTGTGAGTTGCTGAACAGAGCATTGTAGAGGTGCACGCTGGAGCTTGAAATCTCTAGTGGGGCCCACACCCTTTGCTGGCACTGCTTCATTCTCCAGCAAAAGTGGACAGCGAGGACATCTGTGTCCAGATTTTGTTCATCCTTTCTTGCTGTGTGTGATGTTTTCTTCAGAAAAGGACTTTATTGCACAGATATAAATAAACAAACAAAATGCAAATAGTCCATAAAGAAAATGTAAAATAATAGGGTGGATCCAAAAGGGGCGTGAGGGACAACTGAGCAAAAATGAGAGTCCAGCAAACAGAAAACAAAACAGAAGTCCAGAAAAAAGAACACAAAACAAAAGTTGAAGTAGCCAGAGGCCTAAGCAGGAACAGGAGGCAAAGCGAACCATGCACAGCAGAATCTCAGGCCCTGAGGAAAACAATAGCCTGGACTACATAGTTTCCTTCATAAAGATGAAGCAGATCAACTGTGCTAATTGAAGTCAAGCGCTTAACTGTTATCCTGCTGGATGGCATAGAAAATGTTAAAATGGCAAGGTGCAGGATCATGACAGTACCCCCCTTTTATGAGGGTCTCCAGACCCTAAACCTGCATTGCGGAGTCCGAATCACCAGCGGACAGAGCACAGGAGCACAGATCAGCAACAGACGTGGCACTGGGCCCTGGACAAGCAGACGTGACACTGGGACCGGATCATCGGCAGATGTGGCACTGGAGACCGGGTCACCGTAAGACGTGGCACTTTACCCCACATCGTTGCCAGACATGGCACTGGGCCTTGGACTGTCGGCAAACGTGCCACTGGGGACCGGATTCTCAACAGACAAGGCAGCGGGCATCACATCCTCAGCAAATGTGGCAGCAGGCACTGAAACATCAGCAGACGTGGTAGTGGGCACCAGACCATCAGACAAAAGTTTTGGTGCAGCCATCCTAAAGGCCCCAGCTGTTGTCCTAAGATACTCAGCCAGATTATACGAGTCCGCAGCCAAACCACAGACAGGTCTTACAACCCATTTATTCATGGTGGGCTAGAGAGTATGTGACTTTTTTTCAGAAAAGGACTTTATTACATAGAAATAAATAAACAAACAAAATGTAAACAGTCCACAAATAAAATGTAAAATAGGATGGATCCAAGGGGGACATAAGGGATAACTCGGCAAAAATGAGAGTCTAGCAAACAGAAAACAAAACAAAAGTCCAGAAAAAAGGACACAAAACAAAAGTCCAGCTGGCCAGAGACCTAAGCAGGAACAAGAGACAAAGCAAACCATTCACAACAGAATCTCAGGCCCTGAGGTAAACAATGGCCTGGACTATATTATTCCCCTCATCAGGGAGATGCAGAGTAGCTGCGGTAGTTGAAACCAAGCAATTAACTGTTACCCTTGACTATCAACAGCCCAGCTGCTGCCAGGGTCAAATGGTAAGGTGCAGGATCATGACACTGTGTCTGAGGTCGTGGGCCTTAAGTTTGACACATGCTTTCTTACGTCCTGCTCTCCTTAAGGGTAGGATAAAACACCTGACAGGCTCCTTAAGGGACTAAAACATTGCTGACTTATCCTTGATTTACCTGATCTGCTGAAGTACAAACCACAAACCCTGGTCTCCATTGCTCAGTCCTATGGTTTGTACCCACATCCATCAAACAGTAATGGTCCATTAGAATATAATAGGACAATTTTAATCCTAAAAAAAACATAAGTGCAGAAATCAAAGCCACACAAAACCATGCAACTCACAGGCTGTACAAACCAAAACTGCTTGATGGAGGTCACCATTGTGTGACAGGTGCAATTTCATGGAAGTCAATTTAACAACAACAACAATTTAACAACTATCACAATAATAGCATATTATAAGATTGATTAAAATGGTTTCTACATTTTAATACGAGTATAGGCAAAATAGGTTCAAGAGGTTTGTTCTTATGTTGATTTTTGAATGTAAGTTGGAACAGGTACATTTTTAAGGGCTTGTTCACATGACGTTTTGGATGCGTTTTACGGATCCGTTTTTAACCTGCGAAAACTGGATGCAAACTGCATCCAAAAAGCGGATCCAGAAAACGCAACAGCTGATCCTTTTTTGGATGCGTATTGGATGCGTTTTGCATGCGTTTTACGGATCCGTTTTTTCAATGCTTTATTTAAATCAACCTATCAAACTGCAATTTAAATATAATATAACCTATCAATGACCAAGAAAAAACCCTTTTTTTTACCTAGTGTCAATCAACTGTACATACACCTATGATTTTAGAACCCACCCCCCCTATTTTTTTTCAAATCAACCAATAGTTTTCAAACCCACCCCATGTAAATGAATTAATAACAATCATTTATAAACTAAATATTTATAAACTAAATATATATTTAGTATACATATTTATATATTTATATAAATATACATTTATATACTATTATATACATTTATAATATTATATACATTTATATTATATATAAATACTATACAAAAGTATACTTATATATATATAAATATAATATTATATACATTTATATATATTTATATAAATATATATTTCTATACATTTATAAACTAAAATATAATATTATAAACATAATATTAAAATTTTATATTTAATTTAAATCCAATTTGTTTTACGGAAGCGTTTTTGGCATCGAAAGCGGATCCAAAACGCACCCAAATGTATGCTGTGCTTTTGGATTCGCTTTCGGGATCAATTGCTGGTAACACTCTTGGGCATGCCTATTAGGATATGTTCACACAGATTATTTGGACGCTGTTTGGACGATGATTTTTCAGCGCCAAAAACAGCATCAAAACCTCACCTATAACACACTTCTTCAAAAGAGGTATTTGATGAGGTTTCCACCCATACAAATTAATAGCCAGGGCAAAAACTGTGCCGAAAAACACTCCAAAAACACACCGCGCACTATATACACTAGTGCAGCATATATGGCTGAAAAGGGGCCAAACATAGTCACAAATTGACAATGTTTGGTCAGTTTTAGCCTAAGACTATATGGCAGCTAAACGACTTTATACCTCTAAGTACTTTTTTTTTTTTTACTGGCTGTGGGTTGATCTTTAAATAGTGGTGGTGCCAGGGTAAAGCATTGTGAGACGCTGCCCTGAGATCACTTGGTGCAGAAGGACCACATTGTAGCTGGGCTCTAAAGCTGATTGATTTGGGGTTAGCTTGGATGCCAGTTAGGAGATCCAATGTCCAGTAAAGTTGAAGGATACTACATCCCTTATCTGCTTTCCTCCAAAGCTGTTAAAAAGATGTGGAAAGGGGGTGTGGTTTTGTGAAAAAGGGTGTGTCATATAAAACAGGGGGTGTGGCCAACTCAAACCATCAAGGCGGCAAGCTGCAATTCAAAATAAGTCTGTGGGGGCTACGTGGGAGGATTTTCATTCCTTCTGTAAATCCACAACACACCTCATAATGAATTCATGAAAAGTATATCATTTATTTACAGCAAACATGTAGATCAGTGGTGCACAACATGCGGCCTACAGTGCCTCCCTGTGTGACCCACACTCGCTTTGCTAAATAATTTAAGCCCCTTGTTAGGCCTCTGTCTCTTTCTGCCCTGTGTACAATCCAACTCTGGGCTGAATATTCACTTAATGAATGACTCCTAGCTAGACTGCTAGCTGTTCTCTTAAGCAGATCCTTCAGGCACTGCACGTCATTCCTCACCCTAAAACAAATTCTTATTTTTCCCTTATTCAGTGCTCTCTACCATTACATTGGCCTCAACATTATCATCAAGTCCTATGTTCAAATACTGGTACTAAGGGAGACATGTATGAATGGAGCTGTGCCAGTTATTAAAAAGCTGTAGTTGACTTGTTCTGTAGATGTTTAAATAGTTGCATACCAAACTTTTGCGCAATAAGCTCCTGAACCATACTTTTTAATGTGCCAAAGATTTGAGGTGTTCTGGAGGCATCGCACCATATTCTTAGAAGTAGACACATTTATGATTCTTTGATGCCAAACCTAGATGCAAAACATTTAGAACAGCCAGACCAAGTTGAAGGTGGTCTTCCTGAGCCAGACTTGTCGTATTGGCACTAGACTGCACCTGTATGTATGACCTGCAGAAGAACAGGTTCATACATTCTGGCACAGTGTATACTAAAACCGATTTACAACTGGCCTGTCAGTGCCAACGTTCATACATGTCGCCCTAAGTCTTTCTTTTAGCTATTTGAAGACTGTCTATATGACTAGTCATATTGGCAAAGTTTCGGTGGCACCATAGGCCTGCTAGCCCCAAGAATTTATGAGACCAACAGGTGGTAGGCAACAGAACCATATATGTGGTTGGCAACAGTGCGACAACAAATTACAGGGCCAATTTTTCAGTACTTTTTGATCAATTGTTTTTACTTTACTAGCACCATTTATAACTAGATTGTATGCCAACATTTAATAGTAAGTTGTATGAGCCCGGTTCTGTCCAGTCATCTTATTGCCAGGAAGAGAATCAAAGAAAAATGTTTTCATTAGTATGGATTATTGTTTTCAGAACTATATTATTGGACACAGACGTGTGATTCACTCTTTATTCAGAATAAACATTGATGAAATTCACCCCCTGACCCTACAAAAAAACATATGATTCCCAGTCCAAAACCTGCGCCTTGCAACACAGATCAGAAAACAGAGAAAAACTGTAAAGTTGTGATCAATCCTATTTGAAATTGAGGAAGTCATGATTAGTCAGTGAAATTTTAACATTAGTCAGTGAAATTTTAACATTTAACAGGATTGTGAATTTTGCAGCAATCTCACCAGGATTTGAAAAAAAAAGTTTATTCTTCGTCTCATTTACATCTGGGGGTAGTTAGGTTCTTAATAACCAGTGTAGGCGTAAAGAAGACTTTCTGTTCCAGGCAATAAAAGGAATGATCCACAGCACTCAGAATTATATGCAAATTACATAATAGTTTTCATTATGAGAAGAGCAGGTAAGTTCATCAAGTCATACATAACGAGCAGCAACTAAATTGTAAGTACAATACAGTAGGATTTTCATTCATTCCCTATGCTCATGGCAACTGATTATCACTCAGTTTTTACGTCACAAGGGAGCCGATTTGGGGCAGGAATGGAGCGCAGGACTTATCTTCATTCATTTAACACCAGCTCTGATCCCTGCTGTTAGCGGCAGTTGCCAGCTGTGATTAACAGCTGCTGCCTGTCGGGATAAGCATGTGAGTCTGCTCCATGCAACCTTCACGGTTTCAGTATTTTAAAATGTTCATCAGTCGCTCAAGGATTATAAAAATAGAAGAGAAAAAAACACCTTAAAATGCACTTGTTCCAGCGACGTCAGTGGTCTTGGTGATCCAAGCCGATGACGTCATGTTCATTCTTCACCTGACCCTTCAGTTATTCACAGGCCCCAGCAGCCACTTGCTAGGTATACAAATGTACAAGTGTTCACTGCCCGGCGTCTCCCTGTTAAGACCACAGTGGCTGTATATGGAAAAGATCTGTTTGCTCCTACTTTTTCTATTTTTTTGCTATCATCATGTGGATGTAAACTCTGATGAATATAGGAGTAAAGAGAAAGAAAATGTAAGCATTTCATGGTCTATTTGATTTGTGCTAGGTATACAAATATAGCAAAGATGAACTTTTCAGATAACCTACTATGATATCACGGTACAGAATGTTATCTTAGTGCTTTCAGTGACTTTTGTTTAGAGATAAGAGCAGAAAGCACAGGAGGCCATGATATCACTGTCAAGCTGAACTCTGAACATTCGTACGGCACATGACTGCTGAGGCCTAGGATTGGCTACAGCGTCACGTGAACACCACTCATGACATCAGAGGGCGTACCAGGATTGGTGTTGGCGCTGGAACAAGCGGGTTTAAAAGGTGAGTTTTGTTTTTTGTTTTTTTTACTTATCAATCATCCCCAAAAAACGGAAGAGAGTTTTAAAATATTGGAACAATTCTTTAATTTAAAGGGGTTTTGCCACAAAGTAAAATTGATGTGGGAAGCTCACAAATGAAATAACAAACATATTCACCATTCATTATTATTAAAAATTCTGCACCATTTTTGTTTTAGCTGCACTTTTAGTGATCCATTGATTACAGCTCATCTCCAGGGGATACGACCAGGGCTGAGAGCTCCTCAGTCCTGGTCAGACATGCTCAGACATCACCTCTCCTCTCAGGCAGCTACTGAGTGTTCAAACCCCAGGTGATGTCACTCGACCCCCGTCCTCTGTATTCCTTAGTAATTACTCAAACAGTGCAAATAATTAAAAAAAGAAATCTCAAACAGGTTTTTGCATTGATAAAGAGGGGAAAAAAACACATGTTAAGTTCCTGCAGAGATTTGAACCTAGGACCCTTGTGCCTGGAGGCAAAAACTTTATCTCTCAGCTACTCACAATGCTTTACATAAACAGACCTTACTTTGACTAGGCATGGTGATGTCATCCTGCTGAGTCACATAATATGCAGCTCAAACAAATCACAAACGCCCCCTTGTGAGCACACAGAGCTGAAGAGCTGGATGCAGGAGGTATGAAATGAGATTGTGGCAGAGCCCCTTTAAGCAGTAGGAAGTCAATGTATGTCAAAGACCCATTATTGGACCAACATTATATAACCATATCACATGGACTTCATTGTGCCCACCCCCAGATTTGAAAAATCTGTATGGAAACAGTTTTCTGATACTTTCTTTGAGATGTATTTGGATCTAAATTCAGTAATTTGTGAGGAACACATTTTATCATCTTTAGAGGTTTGAGGTGTTCATTTCTCTCTGGTATGTATCTGTGTCATTGATTTTTGTTTTTTTCTCGACCCTGGGATATTTTCTAGGTATCATAGTATTAAGTCATGTAAGATCATTATTGGTGGACTGTAGAAAAATTGTGAAGGTAAATGATTTACAAGTTTATTGCTTTCATTTAGATACATTTTCAGGATTTTTTTTTGTTGTGAGACTTGACACCTAGCCATAACAGGGCACATGAGGTTGAGTAGAGTTTAATATGTGATTAAAGGGAACATGCACCTGTTTTATATAGCAGCATGTCTGGCCCTTTGCCTTATCTCAGACCCTGATAGTCAACAGGGTCCAACTTTGACTATTACTACTACTTTTACTACCTATCTGACAAGTGAATTGAATAACATTGATTATCTGGTTACAATGGCCTCTCTCAAATGGTGGAATATATTATGCAGTGAGTGAACAGTTCTTGATGTTAATATATTGAAAGCAGGAAAAATAGACAAGCATGAGAAACTGAGTAACTTTGAGAAAGGCCAAATTATGACAGCTGGGTCAGAACATCTCCAAAATGGCAGGCCATGTGGTCCAGTTCCAGCATGCAGTTGTTACTACCTACCAGTATGTTTGAAGGAAGGGTTACCGGTGAGGCTAACCCATTTGGTCTGTTGCCACAGATAAGCTACTCTAGCACAAATTACTGCTTTATTATGACATTTATTGTAATTGAATAAAATGTATTCAATTATTTTTAAATGAACTCTTTACAGAACTCTTCTCCCAATTACCGTGTCCAGCGATGTAGGTACTCTGACCAGGGACTTCTTACTTGGACTTTTCAGTATGCTACAGTGATGTTAGAAGTGTCTGCTACCCTATTTTCGTGGCTCAGGATTGAACCTCCTTTTAGTGTACACCTATATACAGCAATATGTATTTCAGCTGACTATTAAAAGTCATGTTTTAAATTTATTGTTTCTTTCCAGTGATAACTATTTTACCACTTTGTCTGTTTTCATCTTTCTAAATGTTCATTTCATACATTTCAACAGAAATGGTTGCATATAAAGCAGCAAGATCTGCTGGGGACTTGTTTAAATATTACATGTCAGATATGACAAATATATCTCACTGTTCCAAACATACAGTCGTGAATGAATGTTCCATAAATAGAGATATTGTATAATAATAGGAGGCAATGTGTACATTTCTGTGCCCGGTAATATATGAGATTGTGTCAGGAGCATTGCCTCTATAAACGTCACAGGTCGCAGTGAACTCCTGTGTGTTAAGAGCTGGTTTAGTCGGAATATAAATATTATGGATTCAGGTCACTGTGACTGTAAGTTTAGGATCTTGAGCATGCCAGCTCCTGCTTCTTATTATGTGATAATGGCTAAGCTAGAGCTATGTGCAGTGTTAGACTGTGCGAAGGCCAAGTACATCTATAACATTATAATCACTACTGTGTATAGCACTCTGTTCAGTTCAAGAGCAGTTCAGTCAGATTTGTGAAAGAAAATTCAGGTTCAAGACATGTTTGTGGCCTCTAGAAAGCACCACTTCTGGGGCACTTCTAGGGCACAACGTCTGGAGAGCACCTATTCAACATCTGGAGCACATCTGGGTAACATGTTGGGAGCCCAGTGGTGAAGGTTAGGGTTAATCCAATCCTAACACCTAACCTTAGAGGGGATGTATCGCTTCATCAGTTCGGCTGTTTTCCTGAAGCTTGATTCTCTCAGTTCCTGAAATCCAGGGGCGTTTCGCCCCCTCACAGCTGGTTGTTTCTTAACTTGAAGGGGGATGATATCATCCCCCCTTCACTGTTCATGCTCGCTCCCAAGACAGTGTGTTCCCCCCATCCTCTCTGTCTGAGTCCACATGTCACTGGCCTCTCCCTATGCAGTCTTATTTTGTAAGAGCTGTTTACATACCATAGGCCTGCATTCAGTCTTCTGTGAGCACTAATCTCTTCTCCTCTCACAGCTATAATAGAGTAGCAATGATACGCCGTGCTCCTCCATAACGCAATGGACCTATTGAGGCACATACACAGACACTGGTAATGATACGTTATGCGCCTCCGTTATGCAATGCGCCTTGATAGGTGCATTACATACACTGGCGCAATGCACCTCTTTAGGCACATTAAGTTTACTATGCAAGGTATACCAGATGCCAGATTTTTTAAAGGATCGTACTTTCAGGCCCACTTTACACTGATTAAATGTACCTATAATCTGCCATGCGGAAGCCAATTTTCGGTCATGTCGTTCATATTGTCTCATAATGTAGGCCTCAATCTAGGTCCTATTTCTAGTATCATAATGAACTTGCTGGGGGCTATAACAATGTTCATAACAATAGGCAGCCATTAGTTCTCCTTTCATTGTCTCTGGTGCTCACCAGTCTTTGCGTCTATTTCTCTCTCTCTCTCAATCTCTCTCTAAAAATTGACCCCACTGACAGCCTCACTGTCCTCAAGCAATGGATTCACATGCTCCACTACTCCTCATTTGGCTTCTTTGTCTCTCAAATCCCATTGCGGTGCTTCTTGATGGTTGTCTAAGACAAGACCTTTACTCTCAAACAGGTCTCTGTCATAAACTAACCATAAATACATGACCCTGAAGCACCAAAAACACATGGTCTTATCATGGACACACTATAGCACCACTTTAAAGACAATACAGTGCATTAAGATGACACAACATATCCATTGCCAAGTCACCTGTGGGCATCAAAACAATGGCCTCCTTGACTGACACCTTCTCTTCTTGCAGGAATGATGTTCTTGATTTCCTTAACTAACACAAGAATGGTGAGATGCTGGAACAACAAATTACCGGCTCCTACCTTACGTGCTAACGAGTGCCCTGACGTGGTATAACTAGAGATGGGCGAATTTCTCAAAAATTCAGTTCGCTCACTTCGCCGAATTTCCCGACAAAAATAACTTCGGTCCGAATTACTTCGGGACGAATCACGTTAAAAAACAGCTATTTCCAGGCTGCACAGAGCCTGCAGGGTGCTGTAGAACGTTGTGCCATGCTTAAATATGCAGAGGGAGCTTGGTTTGGTCTTCATACAATGTTGTGTTTTAGTATGACATGCACATGACTGCCGCCGCTCTTAGAATCGCTTCACTCTAAAATTCCCTGGGCACTTAAGAGGGCAAAACTGACCAAAAAACTGAAGGGGGAATGTAGCCTGATAAAGTCATGGCAGCGACAGCTGGAAAAAAACAAGCTGAGGGTTCAGGTGGCAACATCAGTGACAGAGTGTGGAGGTGACGGCGGCAGCCACAGCAGCATGAGGTCAGACAGTGGCACAATGACATTCTGGAGGTGGCAAAAACAGGAGTAGGCCAAAGAGTGGCACAATGACACAGTGTGGAGTTGACGGCATCAACAGCAGCAGCAGCATGAGGTCAGACAGTGGCACAATGACATTCTGGAGGTGGCAAAACAGTAGTAGGCCACAGAGTGGCACAATGACACAGTGTGGAGGTAACGGCAGCAGCAGCATGAGGTCAGACAGTGGCACAATGACATTCTGGAGGTGGCAAAAACTGGAGTAGGCCACAGAGTGGCACTATGACAGAGAGTGGAGGTGACGGCGGCAGCAGCATGAGGTCAGACAGTGGCACAATGACATTCTGGAGGTGGCAAAAACAGGAGTAGGCCACAGAGTGGCACAATGACAGAGAGTGGAGGTGACGGCGGCAGCAGCATGAGGTCAGGCAGTGGCACAAAGATTCTGGAGGTGGCAAAACAGTAGTAGGCCACAGAGTGGCACAATGACAGAGAGTGGAGGTCACTGCAGCGGCAGCATGAGGTCAGACAGTGGCACAATGACATTCTAAAGGTGGCAAAAACTGGAGTAGGCCACAGAGTGGCACAAGGACAGAGAGGGGAGGTGACGGCGGCAGGAGCAACAGCATGAGGTCATAGAGTGGCACAATGACACAGTATGGATGTCACGGCACCAGCAACAGCAGCAGCAGCATGAGGACATAAAATGGCACAATGACAGAGTGTGTAGGTGGGTGGCAATACCAGTCCCTGGTAAAGATGGTTGGTGGCAGATGGAGAAACTGTCAGCAGATGTGTGGCATCAGGCGGGTGGCGGCATCAGAATAGTGGCTGAGGCAGGTAGTTTGAACCCAGACTCATTTCTCACAGTTTGGGTGAGGCGTCTTGGCTGATGTAGTCTGACGCCTAAGGCATTAGTGTGTGGAAATCCTGGCCGATTCACGCCTGATTCATCTTGACAAAGGTCAGTCGTTCCACATTTCCCGTGGACAAGCGGATTCTCCTTGGGGTAACGATGGCCCCCACGCACTGAACACCCGCTCTGATGCCAACTAGGGCCCCCGGGCGGCCCCTTTTCTCCACTCAAAACCGCAATTGCGGCCACACATCCATTTTGGGCGCCCAGTACCCACGGTTTCTAACGGGGGTGGCAAGTGCTTCAATGGGCCACCACTTTTGGGGTTCACGGTCTGCTCCGGGTCCGCGCCTGGCGATGCCCTCCCCTGGCCGGGTAAAGGAAGCGCTCATCAGTGACCCAAACTTAGGTTCTACTAAATGGGGGGGACTGTCCTACCCCCCCCCCCCCACCTTCCCCCCACCGGGCAGTAGTACGGGAGCGCGAAGAACCCCCCGGTCCCCCTGTCAAGGGGAGGGACATCCCGTACATAGGCAGCAGCCAACTGACTACGGGGTTTCCCTATAGTATTTGAATTTTTTTCCTCCCCTAAATAGGGGGGAAAAAAGGTTTCCCTTTTTGGACCGGTACGGGGGTCCAATGGGGTGGAGAGCCAAAAAGCCCCTCTCCCGGGATGCTACTTTTTGGGGCTGTCAATAGCAGGCAAATCAGAATGTGCGGGCCATCGCACAAGTGACTCCGATGGCCCTGCCCCATCTCCACTTTATACTCCCCACAGTGTTGGGGGGTCATCTCCCGCTTTCCTCATCTCCATCTACCTCCTCCAGCTGCTCCTGCTCCTCCTCTCTTGTCACCTGGGTAAAAACCACTCATTTCACCGGGGACAATGCTTCTGCTCCAAGTCCTCCCCCCTCTCCATTTCAATCCCCATGGACTCTTTTGGGCCCGCGAGATTATCGCCACGTCTCCATCCCCCTGCCCCCCACAGTTTTTTCAGCATTTTTGGGGCATGAAGCAGGGGGAATGACGTTATTCATCCCGTAGTCCTGGCGACTGACAAATAACGTGGCCTCCTCGAAGGCCTACAAACGCAGTTCACGCTTTAGCTGCCACTGGCTGACATCAAAGTTACACAGGGGAGTACCCGCCGCCGGGATCATAAAAAATCGTTAATGGCCTTTCTCTGTTCAACATCGGCCCCAACATGTCGGGCTGGAATTCCAACGGGTGAAACTCGAATCAAGTGTTTTGGGGGAGGCCGTTCTGCCGCTGCAACCGAGGGGGGTGTTCCGGGTTTGTGGGAATGGATAAGGCATGCAAGTTTTTCCTGGCCATTTTCAGAAAACTTCTGAAAATCGGTGGAAGACTTAGGGAAACCTTTTCAAACCAATTGAACACTGCGCCATTTGGGGAGGCCATCCCCCCTCGGTGAGCGCGGACATCATGGTTTCCCCCCATTGTCCGCACCTTGGTTCCATTTGCTTGCGGGAGAAAAAACCACCATGATTTCTTGTGCATGACACGGAGCAGTTCCTCCCCCGTGTACTTCGTTTCGCCGGGGCAAGCCCCGGTGTAAACTGCTAACACCGCGTGCCCTACACCTGTGTATATGGGGGCATACTTTCGGAGGCGAGATGGTGGTGGGGGAGGAGTGGGCGGCCATTGGCGCAGGAGGGGCAGTTTGACAATGTGGAGGGGAAAGGGGGTTCCGTCCAAGTTGTTTTGGGTGCCTGGGCCGGGAAACCATTCACCCAGGGGCCCCTAAAGGACATGTACGGCCCGACCGTTAGTTACAGCTCCCCAAAGTCCCCGCTCGGCCCCCTTGGGAACAAACCGATAAGCTCAAGGTGGCCCCCCTTCAGTTCCCCATATTTTTTGTATGCTGGACTGCCTTTTTGGAAAAGAAATTACGGCTTGGACTCTCCATCTCGGGCCGCCCAACCATAGTTTTTCTGAAAAGGTGCAGGTCCACCATTTGGAAAGGGAGGGACTGCAGCACCCAAAAACTTGGACAGGAGCACGGTCAGCGCTGCACCCCCAGGATGGTTTTGGGCGCATACGTTGTCTCTTGCAACGCCTCGCTGAACGACTGCTGGCACCAAATTGAGTAGCGAGCCAGGGCTTTTGGGGACCGGGAAAGTTTTATTCAAAAAAACATTCCCTTTCTGCAGGGTGGGGAGTTTGACTGGCGCAATGGCTGGTGCTACTACCGTGCTTTTTCTGCGGGGGGGGATAGACCCCCACATCGGGGCCCGTTTTCCCAGGCCACCGGATGGGACGCTGCATGTGTTGAGCAGGGCCGGGGGTCCCAACGTTAGCTCCCGGCCCACGCTTCGCTTTCTGCCACAGATTTTTCATATACCCATATTCGGCTCCTCTGGTGTTTTTAGAAAGAACTCCCACACCCCCGAGTACGGTTTTTTCCCCGCCAAACGCTCCAATGGGGGGACACCGCCGCTTCGGGGCCCCCTATGCCCTACTTTTTTGGGGACCTCAAAGGGGGTTTTTTTTTTCCCCGTGGCGTTTGGCTCCCGACTCACACTGCTGCTATGCTGACTCCGGCACACAACCCATTGCTGGTCCCCCGCTCCTAGCGCAATGACCCCCCTTCCCTGACGATGATGAAGCCTTGCCCCACCCCGGGTCCCAAATGCCGGGCGGCTACCATCATCTTTTGTTTTCTCGTCATGCGTCCTCATCACCGGTCTTGGTTTGCGAGGTGACCCTCCAACTGACCTCCCTGCCATCTCCCATCTATATTTGGCGCCCCCTGCAAGAAGCAGGGAAAAATTTTGGGCCCCATTTCTTCGCTGCCAAGTCGCTGACTGCCCTCCTCAAATTTTTATCCTCGCTTATAGTGGCGCGAGCTCGACCCCTTAAAAATCTCCCGGTGAGGGAACCAGATGGGACAGAGGGGTTGGGGCAGTGAGGGCCCCCGACCCTCCCGGCCCTGCCCCAAGGGTTGTGTCACGTTTCCACCGACTTTTGGCTGGGGTTGTCAGATGTCATTGGGAGGGAAATGGTACCCAGTCAACAAGTCAAGAACCATTGGGGGGTTTCTAAATAAACCGGCCCCTAGATGACGCACAGTTGGGCCTTTCGAGGACCCTGCCGACGTCCCTTGCTATGCTGCGACCTGGGCCCGGAATGTTTGTGCCTCTGCATCGAGGTGAAGACCCCCCACCTCTCGTCTGACATATGTTTCTTTTTCTGAGTACAAACTCAGAACAACGCTTAATTTAACCCCCGGATGTAAATTGCGCAAAAAAATTGGGGCAACCAAAAACTATGAGTTTGTACGTGTTACAATGGGGTTTTCTAGCTTTTCACAACAAGGTAAAAATTGTAATTAAACCCTTTGCTGTAATTTTGCAGGAAAAAAGTATTTTTTGGCGGTGAAAAAACGTTTTCTTTTTGTCACCACAGCAGCAGGACAAGCTTATTAAGCCCTGGATGTAAATTGCACAAAATAATTGAGCAACCAAAAACTACGAGCTTTGTAGCGTGTTACAATGGCGTGTTTTCTACGCTACACAACAAGAGTAAAACTTGTAATTAACCTTCGCTTGTGAATTATGCTACAGGAAAAAATTATTTTTTTGCGGTGAAATAAACGTTTTCTTTTAGTCACCACAGCAGCAGGACAACACTTAATTAACCCCCTGGATGCAAATTGCGCAAAAGAATTGAGCAGCCAAAAATTAAGTGGAATTTGAATTGTAAAAACGCTGTTACTTTAAATGAATACAACAGGAACAGGCTTAGATCACCCTTGGATATTCAATGTGCTGTGAGCAGATAGCATTAAAATGTATATGCAGCTGCACTGGACACACACTGGACTTCAGATCCAATACCCCACAAAATCAGAAATAGAACATTAAGAGAAGCAGTCTCTGAGACAAGATGAGACACCCCCCAAAAATCGCTGTATAAAAATGAGTTCTTTAGTATCAGCTATCACAAGCAGCCGCGGCAGCACCTTCCCTAATCAGTACAGTGAGAGCGGTATGAGCTCCCAGCGTCGCGCCCAGACTTATATAGTGCGGTGACGTCACAGAATCCCGCCGGTCTCTGATTGGCTTCATCTCTGCACATGTCATGCAGGCTATGCCCTTCTTCCTCCCAGAGTTCTTTGCCCCATGTAACGCCATGTGCTCGCAGCCATTTTATCAATCAAAAGCACACTTCGTTCACCCGAAGTACCCCAAACTTCGACTTCGTTCAGAACCGAAGTTTTCCTGAAATTCTAAACGAATTCCACTTCGTTAGAATCAATTCGCCCATCTCTAGGTATAACGTTTGAAGGCTTAATTAGACAAAACAAGACAGTACACAGAACATGAGACAATCCTTGAAACATATTCCAGGAAGATAAGTGGAATCCTCTGGACCACGGAAGCAGATCAACCAACCGCAGTCACGGACAAACGTCAGTGGAATGAGAAAGTCCAAGTGGGCAGCACAGGGGTCACAGACTGACACTGACCAGGAGGAACTGCAGAGGAACACAGCAATGACCAGGAGGAACTGCAGATGAATACGGACACCGACCAGGAGAAACATGGCACTGACCGAGGGGAACCAGGGGTCACAGAAGAAGCAGGACTCAGAGGGCTTGAGATTAGTGCAGCAGACCCTAGCACTGTAGCACCAATACTCAGGCACTGACCACTTGAAGGAAAGGGCACTGACCGGGAGGAATTTCAGAGGAACGCGGCACCAACGGGGAGGAGTTCCAGAGGAACATGGCAGGACGTTATTAGGGCTAAGCAAAGGAAAGGCCAGACAGGCTGGCCCAGGAACCAGGCGGGAAACAGGAAGCTAGGGTCACAGAAACAAGAATCGTCTTACCATGGAATAAGGGTCACAGAAGAACCAGGACTCAGAGGGCTTGAGATTAGTGCAGCAGACCCTATCACTACAACACCAATACTCAGGCACTGACTGCTTGAAAGATCTGCTTTTTAAAGCAGTCAGCCAGAGTCAGTTGCACCTGGACAAGTCCTGCAGGAATTAACTGCTGCCATGCTGGACAGCAGTGAGAGCAGAAGAAGATTCCAAACTCCAGGATCGAACATAACGTTGCTGGCAGGCAAAAGGCAGGAGATATTGCAGATCGTGACACATAGCATCAAACTTCATAGTATAGTACATTAGAAAACAGTGTCACAACATCACACATTTGACACAACAATAACAGTCCACAAATTAACAGTATAACTTTAGTAATGGGACAAGTGCTAGTCAATTGCAGTTTGTTCCCCTTACCAGCTCACACAAATTACTATCTGTATGAATTTTAACAGCTGGAGTAAAATCCTAAGCAGGGAGAGCACTGAGCAAACCTAAATTACAAGTGGAAGGTGGATGAGAGACCAATAAAGCCTTTCCCACCTCACCAATATACATGATTGGCATAAGCACTATGCAGAAGTAGGAGGACTCCAGAGCCCATTTATCTTAGGGAAACCATGTAAATTCACATAGGCACGGTTTACAGTTTTCAAGCTGATATTGGTGCATTTAGGTGACCTACAGTCATGGCCAAAAGTTTTGAGAAGGACACAAATATAATATTTTCACATGATCTGTTGCCCTCTGGTTTTTATGTGTGTTTGTCAGATGTTTTTATCACATACAGAAATACAAGTGCAATCATATTATGATTAACAAAAGCTTTTATTGACAGTTAGAATGAGTTAATGCAGCAAGTCAATATTTGCAGTGTTGACCTTCTTCTTCAGGACCTCTGCAATTCTCCCTGCATGCTCTCAATCAACTTCTGGACCAAATCCTGACTGATAGCAGTCCATTCTTGCACAATCAATGCTTGCATTTTGTCACAATTTGTTGGTTTTTGTTTGTCCACCCGTCTCTTGATGATTGACCACAAGTTCTCAATGGGATTAAGATCTGGGGAGTTTCCAGGCCATGGACACAAAATCTCTATGTTTTGTTCCCTGAGCCTAGTTATCACCTTTGCTTTATGGCAAGGTGCTCCATCATGCAGGAAAAGGCATTGTTGATCACCAAACTGCTCTTGGACGGTTGGGAGAAGTTGCTCTTGGAGGACATTCTGGTACCATTTTTTATTCATGGATGTGTTTTTAGGCAAGACTGTTAGAGAGCCGATTCCATTGGATGAGAAGCAACCCCACACATGAATGGTTTCTGGATACTTTACAGTTGGCATGAGACAAGACTGGTGGTATCGCTCACCTTGTTTTCTCCGAACAAGCTGTTTTCCAGATGTTCCAAACATTCGGAAAGGGGATTCATCAGAGAAAATAACTTCTTTACCCCAGTCCTCAGCAGTCCACTCCCTGTACCTGTGGCAGAATATCAGTCTGTCCGTGATGTTTTTTCTGGAGAGAAGTGGCTTCTTTGCTGCCCTCCTTGACACCAGGCCTTGCCCCATGAGTCTCCGCCTCACAGTGCGTGCAGATGCACTCACACCTGCCTGCTGCCATTCCTGAGCAAGCTCTGTACTGCTGTTAGCCCGATTCCGAAGCTGAAACTTTTAAGAGACGGTCCTGGCGCTTGCTGGCCTTTCTTGGGCGCCCTGGAGCCTTTTTGGCAACAATGGAACCTCTCTCCTTGAATTCCTTGATGATGCGATAGATTGTTGACGGAGGTGCAATCTTTCTAGCTGCGATACTCTTCCCTGTTAGGCCAGTTTTGTGCAGTGCAATGATGACTGCACATGTTTCTTTAAAGATAACCATGGTTAACAGAAGAGAAACAATGATGCCAAGCACCAGCCTCTTTTTAAAGTGTCCTGTGGTGTTATTCTTACTTAATCATGACAGATTGATCTCCAACCCTGTCCTCATCAACACCCACACCTGTGTTAATGGAGCAATCACTGAAACGATGTTAGCTGGTCCTTTTAAGGCTGGCCTGCAATGAAGTTAAAATGTGTTTTGGGGGAAAAAGTTCATTTTCTAGGCAACTATTGACTTTGCAATTAATTGCCGTTAAGCTGATCACTCTTTCTAACATTCTGGAGTATATGCAAATTGCCATTATAAAACCTGATGCAGTAGACTTTGTAAAAATTAACATTTGTATCATTTTCAAAACTTTTGGTCATGACTGTACTATGACTCCAAGAAGAGACAAAATTCCCATTTAGACAGCTTTGCTCATGGACAAGCGTGAAGACACTCATTGGATGACAGTGTTTTCTTACAATTCCTGAAGCAGCTCCAGAACCATGCAGGATAGATAGAAATACAGAGTATACTGAATAAATATTATAACCTGCAGTGGTATCAGCTGTTAACTTCTGTGTTGACCATACATTTAATTATAGCAAAATGTTATGTACTAGCAGCCTGAAAATAAAAACTCTGTCTAATTATATGCCGTCTAGCACCGTGTTTGAGCACTGTGTTTCCTCTCTGGTATGACGTTAGATGTTGTGCACTAGACACAGGCTAGGTCTGGGTTCTTCTGTGGTCTTATGATATGCATTACTGGTTATAGGCTTCGACCACAGACACTCTCTATATAGGAATATAAACACGGCACGTAGCCTCAGTGAGGCGACATCTAAGCCCAAGAGAAACTTTTCTTTTCATACATATCCATATATGTTTTTACACGCAGGGTCAAACTGGTTCATCCTCTTTTGGACCTAGGCTCTGACACAATAAGGGATAAAGTCCTATCGAGGACAACCCAATTAGAAGTTAACATTGGGACCAATCACTAAGGTCTATTTCATATATGATGATTTACAATGTAATAGACCTTATTAACGATGTGTCCTGTGTACCACTTTAACAACAAATTAAAAAGGACATGTGTCCATTTCTGATATGTCTGTTTTAATAAATACCAGTATTCTTCATGATGTAACAATTCTAGAGCATCTTTTCTTAAATCTGTATTGCGTGGTTCCCCTGTAATTACTCCTACAAATATTTAACTGTCAAATGTGTCTTACTGATTAGAGGTGTGTGACTGCATTGTTCAATCAGTGTTGAGAGTCAGTGTGTGCAGGACCCTCTTCCTATTCCCCACCCCTGCCAACACTATAATGGTAACTCCCATTTGATTGATTCAGTAAGACATTTCTAGAAGGAATAAGAGATGGACAGCACAACACAGAGTTATAGGAGAATATGCTCCCGAATTAATTCACATTTTCTTAAATTGGACATCAGGAGGTCCCCTTTAAATTGCAGATTGAAGTATGCATGCATATGTTCTCTTGATCTAACACATACATTTATTTAGGGTCTCTATTTTAGGTAGGGGAGGGGTGTGTTCTTGTTTATGAGGTCTGGCAGACTCTGCATTTATTTAGAAGGTTTGTATTTATTTAGCGGGATCTGTAGTTGCTTTGTAGTATGCTTTGGAGAAGATCATATTTATTTAAGGAATACAGTCTGGAGTCTGTATTTTTCAAATGGGCCTGGTCTGGGGTCTGTATTTATCTTAGTGATCTAGGGTATATTGTTAGAGGGTTTGTATTTGTTTAAGGAGTCTGGTGTATGGTCTGAGGGCTTATGACGGGAGTCATATGTAGTATTTGTGATTTGTGTAGTATAGGTTGGGGCATATCCTTAAGTCAATGGGGTATGAGACCAAAAATGTTGTTTTTCCCTTGTATTTTAAGTGTTTCTTCTATTTGCATTCATAGGTATCCATATACTAAACATGGATTCATAGTAAGGGAGAGAGCTTGGTGAGGATTGTACAAAACGCGCACATATCTGTAATGGAATATGGAGAGTGGCCAGCTTAGTTTAGTGAGTAACTTCTGCATGATTTCGACTTTTACTGGAAACTGGACGTATTCTTTCAGAAAGATGAAGTTTTCAGTATTGTTTTGTCTGGGCATGCTGCAGAACAAATTAAGTTTTGTGGCTCCACTTTCCACATAGACATCATGTGTCATATTTTGTTTTGCCATTAAAAGATTTTATGTTGGCTAGGTTCACTTCCAAAAAATAACTAGTCATGGACCTAATCAACTATAATTCTGAGGATTTTGGCTGTTTTTCCCTCCATATTTGCCCCATGGCTATTTTTTTCTGATAGTTTACAAAAAAGGTTTATTAAAGTGAATACTTTGTAAAGAAGTGCAATAATACAATTTAGTAAAAATATAGAATATACTGATGATATAGTACCAAATCTTGGTCTCCTGCCAAAAAATACTACTTCTACATTTAGCTTCTAAAGATTAGTCACGGCCTGCTTCCCTGACCCATTAGCGTAACTCATGTCGGAGCAGATGTCAGCTACTGTGTTTGATGTGCAGACATGAGGACCACACATCAGACCTGGACAAGCAACACAGGCACAAACTTACCTCTGGGGATAGTTATAGTGGAAAGCATTAGCAGGGATCTGTGACGGGCACTCTTTTGGACATCTGTGGCAGGCAGTGTATGTAGGCATCTTTGATAATAGTCTGGACTGGATCTTATAAGTCACTGTGTGAGTTGTACAGGACTATAATATGCTACTCATAAAAGTCTTTGGGGGCCACACTATACCTCCATTTTATATAGAACTATGTGGAGGTTTTTCTATTTTATTCATACACAATCCATATGAATCTCACACACTGGTAAGAATGTATCAATGGCTGTAAGCCAGCTTTCTATTGTATAAAATTAAAACATTTTTGCACAAAACAATTGCAATTCTCCAGTTGGTTTACTTCTTATGTCAGCAGCACATAGCTCATAAAGGAAGTGATGTGCTGTGAGCTGGCTTGGTAGGGAAGTTCTGTGATAGGCTGTCTGCACACATATTCTTCATTGCTGTCATGGGCAAAAGAGGGCATTTATTTTCAAGTTGCAATAAGTAATGATTATTGACTTTTGGGCCAAGGGTGGCAATGCTTCCGGAACTTCACAGTTTGTGAACTGTTCCTGTGTTGCTGTGGTGAAAGTGTATCATGAGTGGACAAGTGACACCACTGCAAATAAGTGACGTGGAAACTGCAAAACGCCATGTGCCACTGATGTGAGAGGTGAATGTCGGATATGCAGGTTCACGAGAGTGGACAGACATCCAATAGTGGAGCAGCTCACCACCAAATGAGGCTACTAGATAAGTGTCAGCAAGCACCACGGCATATGGGACTCCAAAGCAGACAGCTGGTCACTGCACCTCTCCTACTGAAGTTGCATTGGCAAAAAAGAATTCAGTTTTCATGGTAGTACTGTAATTTGACCTCCACTGATTGGCAAAGGGTCGCCTTCTCCAATCGTTCATGTTTTCTGCTTCATCATTTGGATGGACATTAGGGTGTCAGGCAAGAAACATCAGAGAACAAACACCCAGCAACCATTGGTGGAAGAACACAAACTAGTGGTGACAGCATTAGGCTATATCTGCACAGCAACGTGAAAACGCTGTCCAAAATCCGACAACATTTTAAGATTGCAGTTTTTGCCGTGGGTTTGCACTAAAAACCGCGGTCGGATTTCAGATTTCCCGCTGACACAGTACATTGACTGTACGGGAATCCAATAGGAATCCGGCAGAAGATAGAGCATGTTTTAAAATCCACATTAATCGGCGGATTTCAAAACTGACCAGCACAGATTTCCTATTGCTGTCTATGGGGCACTGGTTACAGTCGGAAAATCCGACCAAAAAACCAGTGCTGTGTAGACATAGCCTTATGGTCTGTAGAATGCTTTCATGGTTTTCTCTGGGCCACTCGTCCATGTGGAAGGCGCTCTCTACTGAATTGGGTATGAATCCATCCTTGCAGATCATGTACAGTTATAAATGGTGATTGTCTATTCCTGGCTCGGATGAGGATATAATTGTAGCTCTAATCTCTATGGTACCTTTCCGCAATGCTGTTTAGCTCAGAGATCATTGTCTAGACTGGATGTTATTGTACTCTATTCTAAATTGACAGCAGGAATAAGTATGTGTGGGCTTCTTTGCCTCTGAATGTGAACTAGAGTGTTCTCAATTACTAACAGCTAACTGTAGCAGGGCCATCTTTACAATTGGGAAGGGTAGGCCAAGAGCACGTACGTGGGACCCATTCACACAGCCAGTTACCCTGTCCAGTGAAAACAGGAGCTCAGAGCTTCCCTCCTGACTCTTGTGACTTTATTCTTTATTAACTGCAGCCCTTCTTTCACTGCCAGCCTGCCTGCACTGTAAGGCCCTGTTCACACGACGGATTTGGCTGCGGGTTCCGACACGGTTTCCGCGGCCAAAACCGCGGCCAAATCGCGTCTACTTTATTAACATGGTTTCCTATGGGAAACCGCGTTAATATTCACACGGGTTTGGCCGCGGCTCCGAGGCCGCGGCCAAGCCCGCGCGTGTGAAGAAATCTCCTGTCAATTCCTGACAGGGAGTTCTCTGTGTGGCGGCCGCACGGTGCTGGCGCGGCCGTCGCCGCGGGTGTCGCCGCGGGTGGTGCACGGCTGGGACGTGGCTCGCGCCGCGGTCTGCCCCCTGCTATTAATTTGCATGGGGGCAAACCCTCGGCGCAAGCCGTGCCCCAAACCATGCCCCTCCCGCGGTGAGACCACGTCCACCGCCTGCGCCGCAAACCCACGTCGGGAGACGCGAGTTTCCGCCGCGGCTCTACGAGGCTCCGGCCGCGGGAACTGCGGCGAGGGCCGCGGCGAAACCCACAGCCAAAACCGTCATGTGAATGGGGCCTAAGGCTATGCCTACACTGCATCGGACAGAAAACAGCCAATAATCGACCATTTTTTTCCAATGCACGACTGCGGTTTTTGTCACGTTTTGCGCAAAAACCGCGGTCGGTTCTTGTTTTATTGCCATTGCCCATACAATTGATTGTATGGGAAGACGACGAAAAAAATCAAAGCAAGGGCATATTATATAACATGTTGTATAATACACCGGTGCCAGAAAACGAGCAGAGAAAAAACGACCTGTGTAAGAGACTACAGGTCGTTTTTTTCAATTATAGTCTATGGAGCTGCCTGAACGATCATATTTTCGGCAGTTTTAGAATACTAAAACCGGGAAAAATACGACCGCTTTGTTATCCCGGAGAGACATAGCCTAAAGATTCAATCGCTAGCAGTCAGCAATGAAAGCAGGCACCGCTCCAGGTCATGAGTGATACTCTTCCGCCCCGCGCTTTGAAATGTAAACTGCTGAGTCTCAGCACAACATGTGACAATGCCAGCTCAACCCGCCTCTCTGCCAGGCAGCCAGCTCGCAGCAACCACCAGTGGCATGTATTAGGCCTCGTTCACACGGCTTATTTTGCCGCGGATTGGCGCCGTACTGCGCGCCGGATTTGCGCTGCAGTACGGCGCCAATCCGTCGGAGTAATTACGGTAATCCACTGCTCTCATAGAGTACAGTGGATTCCGTCGCTCCTCCCCGCTCGGCGAATCCGCCGCGGGGGGAGAAAGTGACATTCACATTATTTACGGCGCGCACGCGCCGTAAACAATGCCTTGTATATGGGGCCAGGGAGCGGCGCCCCCGCTGCGCTCCGTGCCCGCCCCCGTCCCGCCCCTTATTCACGGCGGATTTGTGAGCGCAATCCGGCTCGCAAATCCGTCGGGAATAAGCCGTGTGAACACGGCCTTACACAGCAGCGCAGCACTGCTCTGGGTCCCAGCTCACGCTCAGCACATCACAGAAGGTCTCAGGGGGACAGTGTCATGGGTCAGGATGGCTGACTAACTACATGAAGTTGTTATATGAGTTGCTGTGTGGACGGCTGACCACATGATGGAGAGGTTAAATGACTTAGGCTTTGTCTATACAGCATTGGACAACAACAGTCCGAAAGTCGACCGAGCCTGATGCATGATTGTGGTTTTTGTCACGTTTTGTGCAGAAAACACGGTCGGTTCTCGTTTTTTTGCCATTGTTCCATACAATTGTATTGTAGGGGAAACCGCCATCAATACTCAAAGTGCCGGCGTATTATACAACATGTTATATAATACACCAGCACCAGAGGATGAGCAGAGAAAAAACGACCTATGTAGTCTACAGGTCATTTTTTTCTATTAATGTGTATGGACTTACTGAACGATTGTATTTTCAGCGGTTTTAGAATCCTAAAACCCCGAAAATGCGATGGTTTTTCTATGCAGTGGAGTCATAGCCTTAGGCCTCATTTATCAAAACGGTAAGTCTGTCTTTGTTTCCCATAGCAACTAATCAGCACCCATAGCAACCAATGAGAGCTCAGCTTTCATTTCTTCTACTGCTCTGAAAAATTGAAAGCTAAGCTGTGATTGGTTGCTGTGAGCTCGTATTGGTTGCTATGGGCAACAGAGACAGTTGTACTGCTCCAGTCTATCACATTATCTTGTTACTTAATCCGAACAGTAAATGCCATAAAAAAAATTCCAAAGTATTCAACTATGTTGAAAAGCGCACATTTTGTTGAAAAAAACAATAGATATAAGTTTGTTATCTATAATGTATCCATGTATTCCTGAGTGGTTGTGTTGGTTGGGGGCCCAGTGTATAGCTCTCCCCAAGGACATATAATGCTTTTAATAACTGTAGTAAGGAATTCAAATACCTAACACTGTATATTGTAATAGTTTTATAACCGTTTTACTTTATTTCTAGAAAAACTGAAAGCCCAGAGAATGGATCTGGTTAGTTCTTCTAGTTTTCTGGCTGTTCACCTCCGAACTGTGATGTAAAACTGAGGAATGTCATGGCTCCAGAGGTGACGTGCCCATTCTGAAGCAGAAGACAGAGGAGACCCAGCGTCAGAATCACAGACCGGGGGGAGGTAAGTACAGGGTTTTTTTCATGAGCATTATACCATTTTTTTAGGAAGTGGACAATCCCTTTCAAATAACATCAAGCTTAGGAAACCAGAGAAGAGGAGCATTTCAACCAATCAGGCCTAAGCTACGGTATGATTGAATAATCTGTGTGCATCCTTTACCTGGGCAGAGACTGGGGCTACTCCTAGAAATAGGGGGTATAGTATGCATTATAATTCCTTTTAGGGCGCACTATGAATGTAGATCATAATGCATTTCGGGGTGCACAGTGTGCATTAAAAATTCATTTTAATGGGGCACTGTGTATAATTCATTTCTGTGGGCACAGTGTGTATTAAACTTCATTTAAATGGGCCACTGTGTATAATTCATTTCTGTGGGCGCAGTGTGTGTTAAACTTCATTTTAATGGGGCACAGTTTATATTATAATTTATTTCAGGTGGGACCAATATCAGTTACTGTATCTTCCAGTCTATAAGATGCACTTTTTCCCAAAAAATTTGGAGGGAAAATAGGAGTCCATCTTATAGTCTGAAGGCTGTGCACCAGGCGGCGCTGTACAGCACTATCTCAGGCCGGCAAGAGGCTGGAGGGGAGCAATGCTGTGGGAAGCCGGTGACAGGATCTATGGGGTTAAACCCTGCCACTGGTTTCCCGCAGCATCACTCCTCTCCAGTCTCTTGCTGGCCTGAGATAGCGCTGTAAAGAGGCGCCCGGTAGCTGATCAGCACAGCCTGGAGCCGCGGCTAACAGCTTGGAAGCAGTCAGCCCCGTCTCTACTGTTAACACTTTAGTCACCACCTGCAGCTGCAGCATCTTGCTGCACACCACTCCTCTCTCCGATACCCCCCGCAACGTAATTGCAGGGGGTTAAACAGTTGTTATGGCAGCTGGAAGCCTATTACACCCTGCCTAGGGCAGTTAATGAATGAATGAATGAATGAATGAAGTGTAATGAAAATCCTATATACAGCTGCACAGTAGTACTGCTGTATAAAGGGGAAGGCATTGTGCTTGCTACTGGTCAAGTACCCTAGGTGAACTAAGTATAAAAGTAAAAATAAAGTTTAAAAAAAAAAAAATTAAGGGCAACATGTATGAACGTTGGCACTGACAGGCCAGCTCTAAATAGCTTTAAGGTGGTGTAGAATGCGCCAGAAGATATGAACCTGTTCATCTGCAGGTCATACATATAGGCGTATTGTAGTTCCACTACGACAAGTCTGGCTCAAGTAGACCACTGTTAACTTGGTCTGCCTGTTCTAACTGTTCTGCGGCTAAGTTTGGCGTCAAGGAATCATAAATGTGTCCACTTCTAAGAATGTGGTGTGACACGCCCCCATAACGCCCCAAATCTTTGGTGCATTAAAAGTGTTGCACAGGCGGTTATCATGTCAAAGTTTGGAGTGCAACTGTTCATACATCTATAGAACAGGTCTACTACAGCTTTTTGATGCAAGATTACTGGCGCAGCCTCGTTCATACATGTCAAGTCACCCTAAAAGTTTAAATAACCCCTTTTTACAAATAAAAAAATTTAAAAGTTACTTGTAATTGGTATCGCCACGTCTGTAAAAGTCCAATCTATTAAAATATAATATAATTTATCTCGTTCGCTGAACACCATAAAAGAAAAAAAAATCCGAATGCCAAAATTGTGGGTTTTTTAGTCATTTCATTTACCCAAAAAATTGGAATAATAAGTGAGCCAAAAGTCCCCCACTGTGCAACACAGGTCAGGAGGAAGCACTCCATTAAACAAATGCTCCATCCATAGGAAACAAAGCCAGCAGGAGGCGGAGCCACAAAAGGATTGTCAGTTAATTTCATTAGCACCTGGCCAGGGCTGGAGTACACACATACACCCAGACCCCAGCATCAAAGAGATGTACCAGCCACAGCAGTGCTGATATTTCATAAGGATTTCTGGAATAACCGTGCATCCCAGGCACACCCTTGTACACATTTTCAAATATCAAGCATCCCAAACACATAGCTACCACTCCCGCGTTTGTAGCTCAGGTGAGCAGGGTGAACTGAATGTCGGCGGCAGGAATGGAGCAGTGAAGCCGGATAAGGTACCAAGTCATAGCTTGAAACCCCCCCTCCTCCCCCTCCCCCGGCTCTGATAGTTCCAGGGGTACAAAGCTGCAGTATTGCCCTGCCGCAATATGATCCATTTGGTGTCCGAAGTCAAAACCAGCAGGGCCAGAGAGGAAGGAGAGTGTAGACCATCCCAAGGGCATGAGAGGGAGTGACATGGGATCTCCCAGTACAGTTATAAGTCAAAGCCCAAGTGGGCCAATTGTTGCCTCAATTGGAGGGGGAACCTGCATCAGCATTCCAGGAGCATCTACACACAGGAGCAAAGCCACATTCACCCCCCCACATGTGTGCCCAGAACAAGGCCAACCTAAGATAAACAGACACATCTTGCTGCCTGTCTGTAACCATATCCGTATTTGCACCTCTGACCAATATCTGTGTAGTTATACCTCTATGTATGTATTGTTTGTCTAGTTCATTCACAAGATAATTAAATATTTCAACTTTAATCTTGAGCTTGTGTGTTGTCTTGATTGCCCGATCTCACATGTCCGTTCTTCTTAGTCTCTAATATATCGCTATCTGGGCTGGTTCCTGGCCTTGTTATAAGTCTCTAATGGACCGGTCTTATAGCTTATGATGAACTGGTCGCAGTCTACCGGGCTGGCAGAGTTCTGCTTCACCAGTGTGGGTAAACAGATCTCTCCCAGCAGTTCAGGATTGTGGGTGAGTGGGGTATCCTCTCGCACTCCCTGGGTCTTCCTGTGCCCGTGTGGACAGGGGTTAACTGTGAAACCGTATCCAGCTGACCTTCTGCACCCCTAGGGGAGCGAGACGTCACGATACACCCCAAGTCAGGCCGTCGACCCTCGAGTGGGCGCGAGCTTTTCCTGACACACATGTATCCCAAAATTGTACCAATAAAAACTACACTTCAGCCTGTACTTTTTACTTCAATTTTTTTCCTATTTTCCTCCTCTAAAGCCTAGGTATGTCTTATTGTCCAGTGCATTTTATAGCCCCAAAAAATACGGTATTCTTTTATTTTAGGGGCACAGTGTATAATATATTTCAGGGGACACAGTTTGTATCATAATTCATTTTAAAGGTCATATTGTGTAATATAATTCATTCCGGAAGGCACAGTGTGTATTATTATTTTACATTAGGGACAAGTGTGTAATTCATTTCAGGGACACAGTTTGTATTATAATTAATGTTAAGGCTAACAGTATGTGTTATAAATCAGATCAGGCGGTCACAGTGTGTATCATAACCTTTTTGGGAGGCACAGTGTATATTATTTTTTATTTCAGGGGCATTGTGTACAATTTATTTCAGAGAATATGGTGTGTATTTAAATTAATTTCAGAGGCAAAATATGTATTAGAATTCATTTTATATTGATATTACTTACAGTTATATAAAGTGAATTACATACAGTGTATATAATTTTTTTAAGTTTAGGGAACATCATTTATAATTGATTTGAGTGTGTATTATACTTAATTTAAGGGGCACAATTTTTTATTATAATTAATGCAAGGGGCATAGTGTATATTATAAGTCATTTCAGGGGGCACTGCTTAGAATATTATTAATTGTAGGTGGCCTCATTTGTAGTTCTAATATCAGATGACACAGTGTATGGTGCTATTATTTTCAAGGGACACAGCTTATTGCATTATTATATTCACAGTGTGTGGAACTGTAGGATTCGGGAGCACTGTATGGCAATATAATAGTCAGGAAGCCCACTGTGTGCCCCCATGAGGAGGTTATGTTTTTTATATGTTTTCTAAAAGCGAGTAGCCAAATAAATGACTGGGCAGCAAACTTTGCAGAGGCCGAGATGTATCTGGCAGAGGTCACGAAGGTCTGGACCTAATAAAGAAGAAAAAAAATGACTCCAGAGAGGACATCACCTGTGAGTTTAAGCACTAAACTGATAAGCACTAGATTCACTGAGCAAGATGATGTTTGATATCTTCCTAGTTTGTGAAACTCTCTGCATAGCCTTACTATTGTTCAGGTCACATTTGGAGCTGTAGTTACATATAGTTACGTAGTTGATAAAGTGAAAAAATACATATATCCATTAACTCCAACTTATAACCTTACAATGTTGATTGAGGAAGACGAAAACTCTGAGGTAGACATCAGTTGCCCCATATTCGAAGAAAAATTCCTCCTTGACTCTGTAACAAGATCTTATCTTCAGAATCTAGTAACTAGAACCCGTAATATTATATTTTTCAACTGTGCAATATAGTATTCATTTTTCAGTGAATAGACCATGACAGCATTTTTGACAGCAAGTTCCATAGTCTCATCTTTTCCTATATCAAGTATTACCCTTACTTGACAATGGGTATATTTGATTATAAGAGAAGAGACCATTTATAAAAGCGTCTCTGAAACATTTTTCTGAAGCTGCTTTTAAGGCTGATTTCAAAACGTAAATTTACATGTCTAAAAACGTTTCTTAAATGCAGTGTGAACATACCCTTGGGGGTATAACATAAACACAGCATAAACCGCCACAATAGCAACTATAACACTCGTTTCTTACGAGTTTTCTTTTGAGAGTTTTACTTTTGTTTCTAAAGAGTTTTATTTTGAGCTTTTATTCTGTTTCATGACATATTGTTTTATGACTGGATATATCACATTTGTGCTGTCGGTAACAATCTGGGGACCACATCTTGTTCCATGACATAATTATATACTAATACAATCTGGAAACACAAACAGAATATGTTTAACTTGAATGGCTTTTGTATAAAGAACATAACATAAAATATGCAGAGTGTAACATTTCAGCATAGTTAAAAGCAAGTCTGAACATAATATTATTTATCATGGTTTGTCAGGTTTAGAGGAAATTACATGGAGATTTTTTTTGTTTGTGACGTTTACCTATAGTTTTCCTGTTCCTTAATTGTAAGTTTTATGAGGTGAGCTGGGTTATATGGGTTGGACGTTGTGGTTGGACATCAGGTTACAGAAATAAAGTTACCCACACTCTTTTCACCTCGTTTTTTTTTTGTACTCGGGCACTTCGCCGAGTCTGTGGGAGTACACAAACTATGAGAGATGATTTAGATTTAAGTTTCAGTCTTCAAGCCTACTATTTTTCATCAGCTAAAGACAGACGAAATGAGATTTTAAAATCTTCTCTTCATAAACCCACACAACAAATATATGCATAAAACACATGATTTTCCTACCTTCTACATTACTTAACTTAAATGTTCTTTAAAGCTTAACTCTGGTCAGATCAGAAAATTCAGGACTTTCAGCACTTAAAGGTGTTCCCAGTCCATCAACACTGATGTCTTATACTTATCATTCTGGGAAACCTGCTAAGCAGCACAGTGTTGGGGCCATGACACTCCTAAATGCACCACGTCTACCTCATTATTTTCACAGGTACTGCCCTTTACAGACTTTCCAGTAGTGACTGTGTCCCCTACTGCAAGTAAGTCCCATTCACTCAAAGGTTACTATGGGCAAAAGAGTGAGTTTTAGACCTAAACAGTTTCATATATGTGGTGCAAAGAGTCTTAATGTTGTATTAGGCACAGCCAACTAGAGAAATGGCCCCTAAAAAAAAGTATGGTGAAAAGTTATTTCATGCAAACCCCCAACAAAAGATAGAGGGACATTCCATTCATCTGGAGAAAAAAGCATTCAATCTCCAGAAGAGAAAAGCCTTCTTTACCATGAGAACTGTGAATCTGTGGAATAGCCTGTCTGAGGAGTTGGTCACAACAGGAACAGGTGAGGGTTTTAAGAAAGGTTTAGATAACTAACTCACAAAACTAAATAATTTTCACTACTTATGTAGCCGTATAAAACATCTAGATCCAGTCTGATGGCAGATTTTTTCATAACTTATCAGTTCCAAAGTCTGTATCAGTGGAGGAAACAAAGCTTAAAAATGTCTTTTACCCCTCTCTTCATCCACATCTTTCCCAACCCTTGGTTAAACTTGATGGATATACGGCTTTTTTCAACCGTACTAAATATGTAACTATCTATATTAATATGCTATCCTAAGGAGAAAACCTTTTAAGGGATCATTATCACAGCAAGTAACAAAGTCCAAACCGAAACGATATTTGGGCACATTTTTTTAGGCAATTGTGCCAGAATTCTGGCCAAAAATAATGGCTTACATGCTTTTTACCACAGTTATTGTGTTTTAGACAGTTTCTAGACACTTCTTCTCTTCGTCTGACAAAAGAGGTGTGACCTTGGCAAAAGGATGTGGCTTATACATGAAAGGTGGAGGGCTTAGCCTGTAAAAAAAAAAAAAAAAAAAAAAGACAATATTTTGGCACAACTAGGTTTATAAATAAGGATAATAGAAGATGTTAACTTAGACTAGACAGTTTTATCTGCACCAAATTTATTAACACTATGATAAAGAAGATGACTGTCTAGTCTAAGTTTACACTGTCTAAGTATAGGACAGTATTAATAAATCTGCCACATTATGTTAATGAGCTTAGACATGACTAAAACATATAGGGCCCAAAGCAAAATGAAATAAGCCCCACCATCTAATGATCAGAAACTTAAACATCAGAATAAGTTGCAATAATTAATGGTATAAATAATCGCGCCATATATCAGAGGACGCACATTGTAGTGCTGAATTTTAGAAATCCATTAACTTTTTATTCCCTATAAATTGTCCAGGGACCAAGCAACTCCAGTGATTTTCCTTCCACCATCTCCTGATAGATAAGTTTCATTAGTTCCATATTCTTGCTGGTGCTTAATTCTCCCCCGAGCATAGTCCAAGTAAGGATTCTCACTGGAGACGGATGTCTGGGGACAAATGGTGGAAGAAGAGTCAAAGACCATGTCTAGCATGAGGTGATCAATACTTCTTCTTGCCCTTCGGCACAATCCTGCGATTCCTGCATCACTTTCTCAAAGGGGCCACAGAAGGCTCTTCTAGCTCCTGCCTCTCCATACTGCTCAGTACTATGATCCCACCACTGCCACCAAGTTTGTCATGAAATGGTGCTCATGACCACGAAGACAGACACTGAGAAGTAAGTACTGGAGCAACGTAGTATTTTATTCTCCCTCAGCCTGGAGTAAATGTTAACACAAAAGATTGCTTTCACTGAATACAACTGTATGTACTGCTTAGTTGTGAGAATTATTAGATATGTACCAATTTTTTGCTTCTAAATTTAACTGGTAGAATTTCATACAGCAAACAAAAATATTAATGATAATGCAAACTAAAAATAAATCAACAGTTTACTGCCACTGTGCAGGACTAAACAGCTATTCAGTGAATTTAGAAACTTAAGAATCCGCACCAGTCTCCATGGTATATAAAATAGAAAAATGTATTCCAAGCATTTAAAATAACAAAAAACATAACAAGCAAAGTAGCAGTCACTACAAACAAAGTATGCAGAAAAAGATTGCTCAACCTACGCATTTCATACTAGACGTACTTACTCATGGTTCTAATTAGGACCAGCTGAGAGACTCATTATATAGCCTCCATAACAATACACGCCCCAAAACTTTATTTATACAAAATCAACATAAAGTATAACAATAACGATTTCAATAAAATCAGAGGTTTAGTAGTGTAGCACTAAATCATACCATTCGGGTATGAGGTATCCAGACATAAGATCCAAAAAGCCTCCCTGTTTTACAAGGCACGTCTTCAGTCAGCTCCCCTTGCTGGTCTATTAACTCGTTCTTTCTCTGAGGACTTAAAATGACTCAAGTCACCGGCATGTTTGTGGAAAAAGTGTTTAGATACATTAGACGGATTGCGTGTATGTAGGGGTATGTTCACATGGCGTGTTGGGTCTGTGTGAACATACGTTGTTAGATGCGTGTTTGGGTCCATCTAGACACACCCGAACACTTCTACATGAAGCAGGTGTGTTTTACACTGCTCACAAGATAAACCGCGTATCGGCGTTCAGACGAGTGATCGCCGATGCATGTTTACATTGCATCTTTTGGATCTGTTCCAAGAATTATGTCAATTCTTGCTCCAAAAGATACAGCAGGAGCTCTCTTGCGCGTTGGATACGTGTTGGATCTGTTTAGGATCCGATCACCGCTGCGTTTTTGGATGCGATTTTCAGATCCAAAAACGCCATGTGAACAAGCCTTAAATTCCCAGCATCTCTAATGTGTTCCTGTATCCTAACCTTAAGCTTTCTTGTAGTATACAGCCAACATAAGTTTTTTTTACTTTGTGCGGGAAATTTCAAAAAACATGGTTGTATTAAAATTTCTTAGCTGCCGTGGGATAGAGTTTCGAACTAAGAGTTCCTGAAAGCTCCTTGATACTGTGTACAAATTTACAAACATAAAAAAAACCTGTCTGCATATTAAAAAACCCCGGGCATAAAAACCAAAACTTTTGCGATTCTACATTGAGTCTGAACTAAACTGGGAGAAAGCCCTTTGCCCAGGGTGGAGGCTTTCTTTGTATAAAATCTGCAACCATTCTGCAATATCGACTGCAGAACGCATCCGCTCAGTATTTGGGAAATTTATTTAAGATCATTTTACTTGTGAAAAAACTGACTATAGTTGTAAAACGTTTTTTAAAATTTTATCTTTAACACATCTCTTATAATCTAATTGAAGATTTCTAGTTTTATTTTTAATTATATTTTTAGCACTACACAACATCCATTCAGGGTCATCATGACTCTGCAATTAGTCGCATACTCGCGATTTCTCCTCCAGATATGAATATCAGTGTGAGGAAAATTCACTCAAAAATGACAGTCATCTCTCCAACTTCATCTAGTCAGATCTCACAGATGGCCCCCAGCCCCCAGGAAAGCTCAAGTTACACGTTAATCGGCACAGCCAAGACCCATTGTAAATGCTCTTCTATAGGAAGTTAGCACAGCAGGAGATTGGACCACCTCAAAAGAACCCTCATTTTCATTAATTAGCACTGTAACACATGTGCGCCCCTCCCAACCCCAAAAGCAAAGACTTGAATGGAACCAACCCAGCCTCCACGGCTCCGATATTTCATATAGATTTATAGGCGATCTGTTCATAACTGGTCTATGGGGCTTTCATATCTTAAAATATGGAACTCCCCGCGCACATAGCCACCACTCCCATGCTTGCACGAGGCAGGGAGACCAAGAAATCCAGAACTGGACTTATTAGAGTCCATAGGATAGGGGTGTCTGATATCCGGGCGTAGTGTAGGTCCAGCCGGTTCTGATGATGCCACCGAGTCAGTTCTGTGCCAATGTCCTGCCGCGGTATGGTCCATTTTTGTGTTTCTTTCAGAAACTGACCAGAGTGGGAGGAATTCATGGACCGTCCCAGGTGTGTGTGGGGGGCGTGTAGGGGGCTGCCACGTGGGCTGTCTCCTCACAGATATAAGCAGGGGCCCAGGTGGGCTGAACTGTTGATCCAGGAGGGGGGGGTAACTAAGCGCATTTCCAGGAGTGTCCACACACAGAAGCCAGACCACATAAGACCCCCATGTGGGCCGAGCACCAAGCCATCCTCAGGTAACTGGACACATTTTACTGCCTTTGTCTGTAACCCCTACTTATACTTGCACCTCTGACTCTTATCTGTATATTAATATCCTTTTGTATATATTTCTCTAGTGTGCCCTCCAAGGCTAATTAAAAATATAAACTTTAATCTGAGTTAGTCTGTCTTGATCATCGGCCTCACATGCCTAGCACTCGGTCTATAATATATAGCTACCCCAAGGCTGGTTTCGGGCCTTGTTATAAGTCGGTAACTGACTGGTCTTATAATTAAACTAGAAACTGGTGTGCAGCCGTTCAGGATTTTGGGACGAGTAGGTGTTCTCCTCGTCCTCCCTGGTTCTCCCTGTGCCCGTGTGGACAGGGGTTAACAGTGGAACAGTATCTGGCTGACCTTGTGCACCCCTAGGGGGCAGCGCAACGTCACGATACACCCCGTCAGGCCATCGACCCTCGAGTGGGCGGGTGGAGCGGGCTTTTTCCTGACAATCAGTAAAGCAGTTTCTCTTAACACAAACCAACTGGCCAACAGCTATGACTTTTACTGTATGTATAGGATGACATGATGTAGCCTTAAGAATGGTATTACCGGCCACACTTTTTCTGTATGTCCTGCTGATAATAGACTTAGAGACAACATCCACTTGTAAATACAAATCCACAAATGAGATCTCTGATGCCAATTAACAGTAAACTTTAAATTACAGACATTGCTATTAATGTGTTGGACAAAGTGGGACATAGCC